>VCAZ01000182.1:0-200985 GCA_005784505.1 Bagarius yarrelli | reverse complement strand
ACAATAATCATACACACATTAATCATACACACAATAATCATACACACATTAATCATATTTCCTATAAATATATATTTTTATCTCCTTAATCTCACGTCTGCCTCCTGAATCAACTTTTTGTCTGATTTAGTGTTTATACAATGTTAAAAATAACGTTTCATAAAAATATCAAGCCTAGAAATAAAACCATGATTATAACCTTAACTCACGTTAAATTAAAGCTGAAGACAGAGGAAGGTTAAGTAACAGAGACAAAAGATCTATCGTCACATGATCATCACACACTGGGAAAATATCGCAAGATAAAGCAGAAATACTTTCAAAAATACAGATGAAATGTAAAATATTTAGAAATATTATTATAAGTCCTGAAATTGAAATAAATTTTTTTTTATATATAATTCTTCTCATAATTTAACTTTATAATCGTCTTGACTTTTTCAACTTCAATCTTGAGTTTAATCTCGTAATTTCTACTTATTGCGTAATTTCCATTTATTCTTGTAATTTGAACTTTAATCTCAAATATTTCAACTTTTTTTCTCATAATTTTGATTATTTTAAGTAGTTAAACTTCATCTTTAATTTTTTTTTACCCCAGCGTGATGATGTCACATGTCCATCATCACTATGTAAAAGGGGAGAAAATCACCTTTAGATGATCCTCAGGGAAGGTGTGTTAACGTTCCCCTTTGCTGATGATGTGAACAGGTTTCTGAAGGACAAAATTTTATTTCAGACTGGTCCTTGGAAAACTTGTGTGTGTGTGTGTGTGTGTTTACTCGCTGTTTTTGACTGCAGCCTTGTCTAAAACACACTACTTGCTCGCGGCCGTGTGTGAAATATTATCCGGTGCAGATGTGTTACACTCGGCGCGAGATGCTCTTTTCTCAGAGGAGAAAACGAAAAACATCCAGAGTCAGAGAAACAACTGAATCAAGTCTGAAATGGACAAAATTCAGACGATTTCGCCTCTGATTAAAAACAATCTTTCCACTTTAGGAAACCAATTTCAGCTGTGATGACATGAGATTAATAAGCGATTGTAACATTGTGATGCGCGTAATATTTAACAATACACTGTTTCGAAGGATATCACAGTTACAGGAGTTATCATGCATTTAATGAACTTTTAAAACACCTTCGGTTTAATAATAAATGACATTTTTAAGAAATTACGTATAAATAGTTTCTGTGTAATTTGATAATAATTATAAATGTAAGAAAATAATCATTTAAAAAATGAAAGTGTTTGGGTTATATTATATGTATATTATATTATATTATGTTATATTATTTTAATTTAGTCTGCAAAACTACATCCTTAGGAAGGTTTGCTGAATTATTATCTGTCCCCGTGGCTGTGTAATTTTGGATTATTAATCTGTATATGAATAAACAGTTGAAGATTCCTCCCGTTTTTATCAGTGTTTATAGAAACTTCCTTTTCCTTCATGCGTCTCGCGTAATTCTGGAGCAACTCGCAGGCCACGCCCTCTTTCGTTGAACGTTGAAAAGCAGTGTCCTAAACTCTATTCGTCTTTTTTTTCTTTGCTCTCTTCCTGACGAACGACTGATTGCTTCCGTTTTCAGTGTCACTTCCTGAAGCAAAGCGTGTACCCCGCGAAGCCGAGCACGATTCCGAACTCCCTCCAGGTCGGGGCAATATTCCACTCTGGTAGGGGTGTGTTATCAGACATCCTGCTCATTCACCCCAAACCGCTCGGATATTAGATTCAGCAGGACCCAAAATCTGATCTTACATCACCACAGAAAACAGAGAGACGGGGAGAAGAGAGAGAGAGACAGGGAGAGAGACAGGGAGAGAGACAGGGAGAGAGACAGGGAGAGAGACAGGGAGAGAGACAGGGAGAGAGAGAGAGAGATAGGGGTAGATAGATAGAGGGGGGTGGGTTGGGGTGTTTGGCACAGCCCAGATTAACAGCACCCTTGTGTTTTAAAGACTTTATCACAGCAGCTCCGATTTCCTCATACTGCTACTGCTGCGGCCACACACACACACACACACACCACACACACACACCAACTAAGGTGTGATCAAATGTGTTATCAAAAAAACTGTGGCTTTATTCTATTTTATAACTCTTTAAAGGCATAAATAATATAAAGCTTCTTCAAACAACAACAACAAAAATAACAATAATACCAAAAATACCAACAACTGTCTGTCCACCTGTCTGTCTGTTTATCTATCCATCTGTCTGTCCATCTGTCTGTCTGTTTATAATGCATTGTCGTCGTAGTATATCCATCTTCTGTCGTTGGTCCCTGCTGCATCCATCTCTTCGTTGTTGTCCATCATCCATCTGTCTGTCTGTCCAAGCTATTGTCTGTCTATCATTTGTCTGTCTTTTTTTTATTCTTAATGTCTTTCTGTCTGTCTGTCTGTCTGTCTAGCTACCTATTAGCACTTTCTGTCTGTCTGTCTGTCGGTTTGGCTTTTCTGCATAAAAAATGATTAAACTTATAACTACATTAGTTTGGATTAACTGAAGCCCTTTATACAGCAGATAGTTTACCCTCAGCAGGGTTACAGTAAAATAAATATAAACCGAGTGCGATTTATTAAACGTGTGTTTCTGTATGAACTGCAGCAGTCTAGCGCGAGACTCGAGATCTCATAACACAACCCGCGGGACTAATTATTAAAAGAATTGTTAAACTACATTACATCATTAACGTATAATAACGGAGAACGACATCGAATGCAGTGACGTAAAATCTTTGCTTATAAGTGATAAACTTCAGTGAGAGTAAAAGTGAGGACAGTTTTCCAAAAATCTGCTTGAGTAAATGTAACCGAGTAAATATATAACCTATATAATAATATAATAACCTATATAGTAATATAATAACCTATATAACATTAAATTACGCTCTCGTCGTTCACTCGGCTGTTCCAAAACACTGATTTAGTGTTCAGGCATTTTTTCGGTAGCAACGTGGCAAAGCAGTGTGACAAGACTAGGTTTATGCTACGTGCACCAAGGTTTCCTCTCCTGAGTTTAAGGTGTGTGTGTGTGTGTGTGACTCCGTTCTTCTCGCAGTGACTCCGTCTCGAGAACCTGGCTGGTTGGAAGGAGAGCTGGAGGGCAAACGAGGCCTGATCCCTCAGAATTACGTGGAAATTCTGCAACAAATGGAGTGAAAAACACCGATGAACAGGGATTTAATATACATGGTATCCATGATGTGGCTTGTTTTTGTTTCTCCGTCTGCACCCCGAGTGACCCGTCCAGGGTGGGTTTTAGGAGTAGACGTGGCACCACCAACCGTTACACCATCTTAATAGTGGAAACCGGTGAAGCCAAAGTTCAGATCTGTAAATAATGAATGTCTGTCGTTGGTGGGTTTATTTTTTTGGCATGTTTTTAATAGTTTGGATCTACAGTAATGCATGAGTGTTTAATACTATTTTATATTATTTAATTCCAGACGTTGCTTTAATTCAAGTGTGTGTTTAAACTCGTTTCCTGGTGTAGATGGAATAGAAATGTTAATAGAACTGTTTTAAAGCACTCCCACGCGGGGACGTCCACCTCACCTCTTTATCCCGACCGTTTGTAGATTTTCACCCTGTGTTTGTGTCACTACACTTTTTCCTAGAATCTGGATGGAATCCTGTTAATTACAGTGTGTACAGTACATACAGTACAAAACATCAGCTGTTAATACCAAATAAATAAATACAAATTGTGTACCTAATAAAAGCAGCATTGCCCAGTCTTACGCACACGTCTATACACTATTAGTATTATTGTTGTTATTATTAGTGTTATCGTTAGTATTGTTTCCTAAACTCCGTTAAAGGTTCGGTATCTCCCGCGGCACTGCTTTATTTTCTTTCTTTCCTGCAGTTTATATCTGTGTTTCGGCACCGACGCCTTGATTTTTCGTCCTGTTGGAAAAACTGTTGATTAACGTTAAACAAATAAACACTTTTTATTCTTCTGACGAGTTTCGGATTTTGTTTACACACAAAAGCGTTTCACACTAAACACACGGCCGTATGAAGCAGGAGCGGTTTATAAAATAAAGAAAATAAAACTTTAAAGCTTTTATTAATGGAAAGATTTAAAGAATAAAAGATTTTAACAGTCAGGAAAAAAAAGGTTATTTTTAAATTGATATTTTGGGTAATAAGTAAATAATTTAGCTGTAATTAATTACCCCGAAACTGAAGGTTAATTAAGGAAACGGTTCATGTATAAAATGTATAAATGTTTATTCTGATTGGTTGGTGTGATTTTCCCCCCATGGTTTCATCTCCCACGTCACTTCCTGTCTACTTTCTGTCCTGTCTTTTCACAGTGACTGACTATCATGTGTGAAGATCATTTAACTCTTTGTGCTTTTGTCTTTTGTGCTTATGTTTATTATCGAATGTCCTGTAAAAGTCAGTCGAATTGGAAAGGTGGAGATTTGAGAATTGGTGGTTTTCAGTTGCTTCTTTGGTTTTTACTGATTTATAGTGTGTTTTTAGCCAGTAAATGTTTCTATATTTAATGATATTCGAACCTTGTTGTGTTGTAGAGCGACGCCTCGTTCTTTACATGGTACAAAAAGGTTCACGTCCAAAAGGAGCGAATTTTCTTCTCATCCTTTCACTACATATCATTCTGAGTCTTTTGTCTCCCAAATAAGGACATCCTTACAGTCATTGGTCCCCTGAGCTTCATTCTCTACTTTCTATACATTTTCTCAGTATCAGTCTGTGTGTTTAAGCTCTCTTAAACATTCCATTCCTCACACACTTTTACCGTAAATCACGGCCAGCTGTGATTTACAGAGAACAAGAAGAAGAAAAAAACTGTAAAAAAGGGATAAAGAAAGAATTCTAAATAAAATTTAAGCTCCTTTCACACCATGTAAAAGTGCACCGGGTGTCCTGGTTAAAAGGGTGAAATAGAAACAATAGTGGTGGTTAATTTTTTTTACCCACATTAAACTTTATCATTAGTGCTGAATTTATTTTGCTTTTTCTGTGACTGTAAATGTGAATGATTTCATTGGGTTTTATTTTATTTTCATTTAAAAAATTACTAAACTGCAAATTATTTGTGGCTTTAAAATCTTAAGACTGATTAAAGGGTCATGGGTTCAATTCCCCAGCATTCAAGCCAGTGTACCACAACTGGGCCCTTGATCACGGCCCTTAACTGCTGAGTTGTAGAAATGGAAGAGTTGTAAGTCGCTCGTGATAAATTTGTCCAATAAACGCTGTTCCTGTTGGTGTTTTTTTGTTTGGCGAGTGTGTGTTTGTGCGCAGGTGTGTGTGATCTGTGGAAAGTTGCTGTGTTCCTGTGAATTGTCCTTTACAGCTGCTTCATCGTGCTGCCGCTTTTACCATCACCTTCTCAGAATTCCACCATTCCACATGTTCCAGCAGCTGCCAGGTTCTCCGCTCTAGCACACAGCTGTACATCCTAATGACTTCTTCCAGGTCATGTGGTTTTGCTGTGCACATTCGAGTCTCCATCAGCTTTATTTTAAGAATTAAACATCGTTACTGAGCCGCTTTTTACTGACACCGACACGCAATCCGGAACCGGCCTGTGCTTTTCCACTGAAAAATCGACCTGGGAGTGGGAACTGATATCGTTAGTGGGCGGAGCCTCTTCCACAGACAGCGGTTCACTAGAGGCAATATCAAAAAGGCAAACAAGTAACAACGATTGATAAAATAAAGAGACGTTTATTAACTGAAGAGAACAACACACACCTCATCGTCAGGTCCACAAAGGAAAATCCAACTCTAACTAAAAAGTAGCCAAAAAGAATTTAGCGTGTACATACAGAGATATCAGAGGAACGACTTACACAGAGTCACCAACTAACACCTAAACACGGTAATCATACAGGAATTTAACAGGAAAAGCAAACGCGAGCCGGTTCCCCAGGAGCCCCCGGTTCCCCCGGAGCCCCAGATATACAGACTACAGATGAAATGAGTTTAATGTTGTGAAATCTGAGACTGTGATGGTGGAACTCAGATTCCTGTCAGTATGTAAAGTCAGAACTACTGAGATAAACAGCCTGCAGAGACAATCAAACAAAACCAAACCTACAGTTAGCGTTACTTCCGCTGGATCGCTAGCGGGGCTTTAAAAGCTCGAATCAGGAGGCTTCTTTTAGTTAAACTGGACCGTCGGCATCGAATGGCTTCATTACCAATTTTTGGCCTTAATGATTGAAATATTAGATGAAACTTGTATTTGTGTTCGCAAAAAACACTCCAGGTTTTAATAGATACTTTATTCATCCCAAAGGGAAATTGGTAGCCATATGATTCCCGGTTTTCCCGATTTTGCTATCATATCTCTATCACACAATGTTCTTGTGTCAGATGAGGACAGTAATGACTGACAGGACGATGGAGTAGGAATTGGTGTGCACAATTCGGAGCGTCACTGAAATAGCTCTACGATAACTAAATCTCATAAAAATAATAATACAAATCTAAAAGCGTTCTGCGCTTCTGAGACACGTTTGCGTGAACGCGGATTGATCCTTTTATCCCTTCCATTCCTCCTTGTATCTCCACCCTCCATCCCAAAGACTAAAAAGAAGTCAAGCACATGTTCTTAATTCTACTGAACCAAACTAACAAATCTACAACTTACCAATTTAGATAAACGACGGCCTGCTGAAACCTACCACACTTTTATTCCCCCAAGCCTAAAACCCTAATGTTATCCACTTTAGTGTGGTGTGTTGTTGTGTGTGGTGGGTGTTGTGGTTTGTTTTCCTACGTGCAATCCATAAAAGAGCTCCTCGCGTCACCTCACGTTTTCAGCCCCTTATCTACAGAAGCGCGGTCCTATCGAACATTACAGACTACAGAATAAGCACGTCACACCCACCACACAACGCATGTATACACACAAACTTGCCGTGACTTTCTCTTGTCTGTAGTGTGGGTGAGATCTGTTCTGAGATTTTTTTCTCCATCATTATTAACTCTATTTTACTTCTCTAATTTCTCTTTATTCTCTTCTCTCACTTTTTCTTTCTGTCACTTAAGCCACATGGAGGACACAGGCGCCGCTCAGATATTCGGTTTCTTCCTCTGCACTCTGTAGTCGTCTCTTTAGGCGCTGGCGTTTTTTTTGTTTCTCATTCATGTTACCGCGTACTGTTTCCGCGCTGTTCTACCCGTTCTGGTTGCGGTTCTGGTTCTGGTTCGTTGGGCTAATGCGAAAACCAACCTCCGGATGACTCCTGCTCAGTCTGATTCATTACACTCACCCCTCTTTCCTCTTCTGTTCACTCTCTTTCATCTCTATTGTTCTTTATTCCACTAAGTCTTCCTTTTTAACTCCTCCTCGACTTTATTTTCACCCGACCTCCTCCTTATCATCCCCTCTCTCCCTCTCTCTCTCTCTCTCTCTCCTCACTCCCTCCCACCACTCTTCTCTCGCACTGCTCCGTCATCCCTCTCTCTCCATCTCCTGACTCACACTTCCCATACGCACTTCGCGCACTTCACTTACAACCACGCTCGCACTCCATTGTACACTGGACTCGCACTCCGCTCACTCTCCCTCCGCTCTCGCACTCTCACGCACGCCCTCACTCGCCGCTCCCTCGCGCTAGGTGAGTGATCCCCGCACCTTTGGTCGACGCCGATGGACTTACTCTGTGGGGCTGGTCTAAGGGGTCTCCCTCGGCCTTTACGGGATATATCCTCTTTCTTTCTGGGGAGTGGGGCTGGGCTGGCGAAAGCAGGGGGACAGGAATGAATCATAAAAACGGTAAAGAACAAAAAGTTATTACAAAAAGATAAAAAAAAGATAACGTAACAAAACGAAGTGCGAGAAGGAGTGCCCGTCACGGCTGCTCATCGTCTCAGCTCGTCTCTCGCGGCTCGGCTCATGGCCGCTGGCTCTCTCAGCGCCTAAGAATAATAGATAGCAGTGATAGACCTTTATTTTACATAATTTACAAAGAGGGAAGGCGAGAAGAGAGAAAGTATGAGATCAGAGAGAGGAGAAGAGAGAGTAAGAAGAGAGAGAGAGAGAGAGGAGAGAGAAGAGATGAAAAGCGGGGATGATAAGACTTGGTTCTAACCCAGCGATGAGCAGATAAAAGCTCACTACTGGTCAAACAGACAGACATGCATAGACAGATGAGGCACTGTAGAGGTTACATCATAAAAAAACAGAAAAGGAAAGCAGAGAAAGAGGGTGATGGGTGGGGGGGGAGAACAGAAAGAAAGAGATTAAGAAAGCAAAAAGAACTGAAAAAAAGATACGGTTCTAAACGCAGCATATGAAGCCAGTGGGTAGTGGGAGGGAGACAAAGAGATGGAGAGTGGAGAGAGGGTGAAGTGGATGGGATGAGAGTAACAGAAATAGAGTGAGAGAAAGAGAAAGGGAGAGAGAGAGGAGAGAGAAGGGAAGGAGAGAAGGAGAAGCGGAGAGAGAGAGAGAGAGAGATAACATCAGTTGGTGATTATGTCACTCCTGGTGTCCTGACTAGCGCCTATTGGTTTTCACCATCATCAACCCTATAGTGTTTATCATGTTACAATATCCCCATAATTATGACACAACACACAACACACACCACACACACACACACACACAACACAAAGATGCGGAGACACATTCACACACAACCTCAATGACTTCCGACTGTAGTCTAAATATGAACAGTGCACCAAGTTAACAACACACACACACACACACACACACCAGACGTCTGTGAGTAGACATTTATTACTCAGAGAGAAGACAACGTCACAAAGTAGTAGAATACTTCTCTTTCTTTTCTTCTTTCTTCTTCGTACATTGTCTCATTTGTCTCACTTTGTTTCTCTGATCAGTTTGACACACTTTATCTCACTGTCTCACTCTGTCTCACTTTTCTCCCATCCCCACTTGTTTACTATTTGGTAATGTCTTACTTCCTTTCATCAAGCTCACTTTAATTAACGCTATTTCACTCTTTATCACTCTCCATGTGACTTTATCCCCACCATCACATTGACTCACTTTGTCTCACTTTGTTTACTGTTTTCCTTTTGACTCAGACTCACTTTAAATTTAATTTAATCCAATTTTAATATCTCACTATCGTACACCTCTCATCTCACTCTGCTTTACTGTTCTCTTACCACTTCATTACACTCTATCTTAGCACCTTACGTTAGCTCTTTCATCTGTCTCACTGTTTCACTATTTTTTTTATCACTCTGTCTCACTCTATCCTCACTGTCTTACTCTACCTCACTCTGTTTCAATGGTTATTTCTACCACCTGGCTCACTCGATCTCACTGCTCTCACTCTATCTTACTGTAGCACTCTATCTCAATGTCTCACTCTATCTACGTATCACTCTATCTCAATGTCTCACTCTATCTCAAGTTCAAGTATGTCATTTCACTGATATATAGCAGATGCAGTACACAGTAAGATGAGATAACGTTTCTCCCAGGACCCCCTGATGCTACACAAAAACATAGAATTCCACGAAGCAACAAAGAAAACAGGTAGACATAAAGTGCATGTGTGCAAACCTGGTGTAGAACAGACAATACACACACTACAAGGGCAATAAACAATACAAACACTACAAGGACAATAAACAATACAAACACTACAAGGACAGTGCAAAAAGACAACGAAGAACGGAACAGAACGCTGGACAGAACATTCAATAGCGCCAACCAGATTATAAAAATGAGGTAAAAAAACATGAAATGTGCAAATGAACAGCAATCTTGTGCAAATAGCTTTATAAAGTCACTGCTTAACAAACATGTTTTTGTTTTTGTTTTTTGTTTCATTTTTTCAGTCTACTTGTGTGATTAATGTGTGTTAATGTTGTTGAATGTGTGTGAATGTGTGTTGAATGTGTGTTGAATGCTACGGTACCTTTTTCCAGAGGGCAGGAGTGTGAAGAGTGAGTGTAAGAGGGGTGTGTGTGTGAAGGGTGTGTGTGAGGGTTTGTGAGGGGCGGGGTGGGGCTAAGGTGTGTGTGTTGTGGGGGGGGGGGTATGTGAGGGGAGTGTGGGGTCCTCCACAATGCTGTTAGCTTTGCGGATGCAGCATGTGGTGTAGATGTCCGTTATGGAGGGAAGAGAGACTCCAATGATCTTCTCAGCTGTTCTCACTGTCCTCTGCAGGTTCTTGCGATCCGAAACGGTGCAGTTCCCAAACCAGGCAGTGATTCAGCTGCTCAGGATGCTCTCGATGGTCCCTCTGTAGAACATGGTCAGGATGGGAGGTGGAAGGTGGGCTTTCCTCAGCCTTTGCAGGAAGTAGAGACGCTGCTGGGCTTTTTTGCTGATAGAGCTGGTGTTGAGTGACCAGGTGAGGTTCTCTGCCAGGTTAACACCATCCTCTACCGAGCATCCACCGATGTTCTGCAAAGAGTGGCCGCTCTTTGCTCTTCTAAAGTCAATAACTATCTCCTTAGTCTTGTCGATGTTCAGAGACAGGTTGTTGGCTCTACACCGAGCTGTTAGCTGTTTCACCTCCTCTCTGTATACTTGACGATGTGATTTGAGCTGTGCGTTGCTACACAGTCATGAGACAGCAGCGTGAACAGCAGTGGACTGAGCACGCAGCCCTGTGGGGCGCCAGTGCTCAGCGTGGTGGTGCTGGAGATGCTGCTTCCTATCCGGACTGACTGAGGTCTTTTAGTCAGAAAGTCCAGGATCCAGTTGCAGATGGAGGTGTTCGGACCAGCAGGCTCAGCTTCTCGATTAAATGCTGAGGGATGATCTCACTCTGTTTTAACGGTTATTCTACCACTTCGGCTCACTCTATCTCACTGTCTCATTCTATCTCACTCTGTTTCACCAATTATTTCATTGATTTGACTCAGTTTATTTCACTGGCTAACTCTTTCTCTCTTTGATTTATGGGTGATTAACCAGTCTGTCTCACTCTATTTAACTGTCTCTTTTATCACAACCTGGCTCAATTTTTCTCACTCTTTTACACCATTTCTCACTCTCTAACTCTTCCCCTGTCACTCCAACTCACTGTTTTTTTTCTATTACATTTTATACCAAAGTTTTTTACTTTGTCTTACTTTTTTCTTTCCTCCTTCCTTCCTCCCTTCCTTCCTCCCTCCCTCCGTGATTTTCTTTTCTCTACACTGAGCCTGGTGGTGGTGGTGGTGTTTTACTTTACACTGTTTGAGGTTATTTCATGGTTTTGTCATGCCTGTTGTTTATTTCCCGTCTCTGCGGGGATTCGGACTGGTTCACGCTGAGGTTTCGAGTCTCACCCGGCGCAGACCTACAGCAAATCACATTATTGTTCCTGTTTCACATCAACACAAGCGTGAAATGGAAGGATGAGTAGAAAAAAGTGTGAGAGTCCGTGTGCAAAGAGGAAACTGCGGCGCAGAAGGCTGTGTGTGTGTGTGTGTGTGTGTGTGTGTTGACAGAGTGCAGTTTTGGCAGTAGATGTAAAGTTGGCTGTGTGTGTGTGTGTGTGTAGAAGTACAGCAGTGATGCCATCTCTTCTTCTCTCCTCTGCCTCTTTGCTGCCTCTTCTCTGCTCCCTAACAGGGTTAATGGGGAATTTTCTCTCTGGAGGCAGGAAGGTGTTATTCCGCTTGTGCTTCATGCGTTCTCGTGTTCTCTCTCTCTCTCTTTCCGAAAGAACAGTTCTTTTCACTCGCTTTCTGCAGTGCATATAAACATACAAACTTAGTTGAGCAACTAACTTACTTTTATCCTCTCTTTTTTCTTTCTTTTTTTCCTTTTTTGTCTCATTCTGTCTGTCTCTCTGTTCCTTTTGCTATCCATTTTCTAATTTATTTCTGTACCTCTTATTTTAGTGTGTCTCCTCTTTTGTCATCTTTTACATCAGTGTTTTTTTTTTTTTCCATCTTATATCTTTCTGTCTGTATGTCTCATTTTTTTCTCTTTTGCTGTCTATTTCTCTTGTTGTCTCTTCCATGTCTGACTTACATAAGAGCTACAATTTGTAACTTCCAGCTTGGAGGTCCTGAAATTTATACTCAATATTTTTTAAAAAGTATCCAAATTCTCGGACCTCCCAGCTGCTACTGTTGGGCCCCTGAGTGGGGCCCCTAAACTGGCCAGTTGAAATGATAATGTAACTGTATGTGGTTCTGGATGAGGGCATCAAAAAAAATGCTGTTAATGTAAAACATAATATAAAAGACGCAACATTTTTCAGATCTCTCTCTCTCTCTCTCTCTCTCTCTCCTCTCTCTCTCTCTTTCTCTCTCTTTTTCTCTCTCTTCTCTCTCTTCTCTCTCTCTTTCTCTCTCTCTCTTCTCTCTCTCTCTCTCTCTCTTCTCTCTCTTTCGCTCTCTCTTTGCTCTCTCTTATCTCTCTCGATTCTCTCTTTCTCTCTTCTCTCTTCGTCTCTCTCTCTCTTCTTCTCTCTCTCTCTTCTCGATCTCTCTTTCTCCGCTCTTTCTCTTTCTTCTCTCTCTCTCTCTCTTCTCTCCTTCTCTCTCTCTCTCTTCTCTCTCTTCTCTCTCTCTCTCTCTATCTTCTCTTCTCTTTCTCTCTCTCTCTCTTCTCTCTCTCTCTCTCTCTCTCTCTCTCTCTCTCTTTTCTTCTCTCTTCGTTCTCTCTTCTCTCTCTCTTCTTTCTTTCTATCTCTTCTCTCTCTCTTCTCTCTCTCTCTCTCTCTCTCTCTCTCTCTCTTCTCTCTCTCTCTCAATTTTTTTGGCTTCTCTCTGTTTTTTTTTTTTTCTCCACTCTGGCTTTTCTACTGCTCTGTGGATTCAGACACACTACAGTCCAATCATGCCATCAATCCTTGATTATCTCACTCATATCCAACAGAATTCCAAACACACAACACACACAACACACACACCACACTCATCTTTACCTCTGAGTGCAGCCTTGTATGTCTGAGTTTTTTGTAATTGATCTTTCAGGTACTCCTTCACTCGTTGGGTGGAGAAAAAGTCCATAATAGAACGGTGTTTGTAAATCTCACACTCCTCTTCAGCACGGCATGAGCCTCCACCAGTTTTTCAGTAAACTTGTTTTTTCCACAAAATACTAAATGTGTCATTTTCATCAGTGTAACTACAATAAACCGTTCGTTAGTTCGTTATTAAAACATTCTAATAAACACGACTGGAGTTCAGTTGGAGTTCAGTTCATCACAAAGGTGTTGAGTGGTGTTGAGTCACGACTCTGTGCAGAACTCCTCATTCTTCGACTCTGACTATAACACACTATCTCTTTATGGTGTTAGATTTATTCCAGGAACAAGTTTTGGACTCTGACAAAGATAAATTGTTACTGGTATTGTAATGGTGTTACAGCTTCCTGGTGGTCCAGCAGCTAAGATTCTGACCCTTTAATCCTGGCGAACGAACCAACTCAGTCACTGAAGAATCCCTCTTGGTTCGGTTTTAAAGCTGGAATTAAAGAGTTGCAGGCACAAGAGCATCCATCATTACACCATCCACAAACCACAAACAGGAAGCAGTTAAAAGAAATAACAACAATGTACCGATGTGCAGCATAGAAGGGCAAATAACTTGTGTGTGTTATTAACTTCAGTAGTAATTAAAATAACTAGGAAAGGAATTTATGTCAGTTACCAGATGTTTCCAGAGCAACGTACAAAAGTGCTTTATTTATCTATTTTATTTACACAAGAATATTACACAAGATCTGCTTTCAAGAAAATCACGATTAAGTCCCAGACCGAGACTAGTACAGACAGAGTCCTAAAAGGGTCGAGACTGAGTCAAGATTAAGTCTAGTTTAAGGGCAGTCCCAGCTCACTGATTACTGATAGAAAGGTTTTGAGTTTAAATTCCAGTCATACCAATACACCAAAGTTGGGATATTAACCAAAGCCCTTAAACCCAACTGCTCGAGTGTATCGAGTTTGACACATCAGGAAGTGTTTCAAGTATCTTTAAGTACTTTAGACAGGAAATGTTGTTTCTTAAAGTTAAATAACATCATCCAATTTAACATCATCCAACTTAAAGATTTCATTCTGTCACTTGGCGGAAATAGTGCATTACATCCAAATTTCATTTATACCATAATAATCCTGTACAGGACATACTGGTATAACAGTCAACAAGTACATTTCACAGGGTGTCCCAGGAGATTCCATGCATAGAAGAGTAAATAAACAGGTTTTTTTTTTTTTTATGAAAAACATTTTTCCAGATCTCCAGATCTCCAGATCTCACCCTACTTGGTTTTTACCATTGGGAGAGCATTTAAAGGCCATGGTATATCAGGAGAAGACACAAAACATAAATCATCTCAAGGAACGTCTCACCATCACCATTACAAGCAGAACTCCAGCTGTGCTTCATGTTCTTCAGCAGTGGAGGACAAACATCTAAATTTTCCTGTAGAGCAAATTATACCAATAAAATGGTTTTTATAAAATGTATGGAAATTTATGAGACACCCCATAATTCAAATATTAAGTGTTTCCTGATTTCAGACACAGCCTAACATCGCGCCTTTATACCAGCTTGATTTGTGCATTGCTTTACACTTTTGAGCTTCAGTACCACCAGGATTGCGTCTGTTGGGCTGTTGGGCTGCTGTTTTACCCCTGAACACATACTGACCTACAGCATATAAGAACGGAGTCTCGGAGTGTTTTAATAAATGGCCTGGTCTCGGCCTGGTCTCGATTTAATGTATTCCAAGGCAGAAATTAGCATCTTGATTAATTGAAGGCTGAATTGTTTGGATTTATTATATATTTCCATGAAGATCACACACATCCGTCATTCACATCATTAACCCTCCTGTTTCTGTCCTTATTCGTCTCTGGGTTTGTCATAGGTCTGTCCCGAGTCGTTCCTAAGTCTGTCCTGGTGTCTGCTTTAGATCTTCCCTGTTTCTGTCCTCAGTCTTTTCTGGGTCCTTTCTGTGTTTTGTCTTCATTCTCTCCTGTAACTGCCCTTGTGTTTCCCTGGTTCTTTCTTGGGTCTTTCCAGGTTCTACCCTGGTTCTTTTCCGAGTCTATCTTGCTTCTATTTTAGTTCTGCACTTTAGTCATGTCTTAAATCTGACCTGATTTTCTCCTGTGTTTGCTTTGATTTGTAGTTTTTCCCTGGCTTTTTTCTGGATCTGCCCAGGGTCTGTTCTGAGTCTCACCTATGTCCTTGCTTCTGTCCCACATCCAATTTAAATCTTTCCTGGATTTGGCCTTATTCTCTCCTTTGACTGTCCTGTGTCTTTTCTGGTTCCTCCCAGATTCTATACTTGTTCCCTCCTAAGTGTCTCTTGCTTCTGTCCTGATTCTTTTTTCGCTCAGTCTTGTGTCTAGCCCAAGTCTGGCCTAAATTTTTTCTGTGTCTGCCCAGGTTCTTGCTAAGTTCTTCATTGGTTCTTCCCTGGGTCTGTTCTGAGTCTTATCTGACTGTTTCCTGATTCTGTCTGTGGTCTTTTCTCTGTTTGTCCTGGTTCTCCCATGGCTCTGCCCCTGTTCTGCTCTGGTTCTGCTACAGGGCTGTCCTGGTGGTTTTGACATCATATAATAAGACTTTACAGCTCATATGATCAACAATGTTCAACATTAAATTATTGACTCACACGTGATGCAGGTGTTAGTGGATTTATTGGAATCCCTTGATAAACACAGTTATCGCAATATCTGAGTCAAGATTTACAGTTTAGAAGATCTGCTTGCATCTGTTGTTTGCTGATGTTGAATATTTCCTTACAGTCAAGTGGGTTTGGCTAACCGGTAGTGTACAAAGCATCTGAATTATAAAGTCTGTCAGAAAAAAAGAAAGTCCAGTAGAAACAGGAAACAGATTTTCATCACAAACAGGAGGATCACCATTCTCTTCGGAGGAGCTGAGAACAGACATGGAGGAGGAGAAGAAGATATGGCTTTGTCTTTTAAATCTGGACACATTATCCAGCTTTAAGGTTTTTCTCTCACTAAACTAACATCTGACACACTGGATGGAAAAAAATACAAAAAAAAAAAAAATAAAAAAAACCGTTTTGACTGTCCTTCCGTAACAGTCCTGCACAGAGAGAAGCAGAAGAAGAAGCCTTGTGTTTAAGGTGGTGGTCTGCGACAGACAGAAACACACTTTGCCCTTACATCGCAGAAAGAGCAGGAAATGCTTTTATACAAATGCATAGTATCATAGTATCATAGTATCCTAGTATTATAGTATCCTAGTATTATAGTATCATAGTATTATAGTATTATAGAAAAAAGAAAAAGGTACAAAACAGTTAAGCGCTACTTTGTGCTAGATGAAAATAGGTTTCTGCTGTAACAGAGAAAAGAGCGTCATTTCCTGGAGGGTTCTGAGACCCAAACAGTCTGAGTGAGAGAGCTGGTGTGTCGTCTCCAGCACCAAGACTGAATTTTTATCTGTTGAGGTTTTTGTAATTTAAATGTCATTCCTTATTTTATTTACAGTCTAAACTCGTCTTAAAATCCACCCTGTGGTATGAACAGATTTCTATAATCCACATCTCACAGGGTGCAAATATTTATTCTTTTTCCCATTTTTCCTAGTTCCATCCTCCCTTCCTTCCTTTTTTCCTTCCTTCTGCATCGTGTTTGGCAATTATTTCTATAATGTAATGTTATTATGGTGTGTGATCCAGCACTGGGTTCAAATCCCTTCACCTACCAAAGCCATTAAAAACAGGTTTAGTCAATCTCACCTTCAGATCTGTAAAAGTAGCTGAAATGTACACACTTCTTAATGTACATTCATGTCAATCATCCTCACAGGGGCACTTTATACACACACACACACACACACACACACACACACACAATGAGCACCAAAAAATAAAAATTCATACTAAAAGAGGCGTCACTAACATTTTATCTTACAACACACAACAAATAGTTAAAAGTAGAAATGCCTAAATTCAGAGCAACAAAATACTCGCATCCATTTATTTACAGGAGATCTTCATACTGTAAAACGGTGAAACTCACGTGAGATAAAAAGGCACAGTTTCCCTTCTTAAATACACACATCTGTAAACATCTTCCAAAAGCATGCATCAACAATTCACTTTACAAAAACATCTGGTATCGTCTTTATAGACAAAGAATTATTTCTTTTCTTTCTTTTAACCAGTAAAATAGATTTCTCTTAAAAATACTTTGCCGTACATCCTATGAAGCTTTTCACACAAATTCTCATTTACAGAATATTCATATATAATATATTTATTTATTCAGATATAAAAAGAGATCAGAAAAAACACAAGGAACAGAATTTTAATAATAATAATAATAATAATAAAGAGAACAAAAATCGAATATTTGACAATTTCGTTTCAGGTCCTTTACACACTTCTCATGTCATTCCTCAGCGCAGGAGCAGTGGACAGACACACACACACACACACACACACACACGGACGAGCTCTAAAGAACCACTTAGGCTTCTGTATATTCTCACTTTATCATCAATTTACACTTCGACATCTTCAAACATGGGATCCAACACTACACACACACACACACACAACACACACAACACATACACACACACAGATCCTCTATTTGAAGTCACATTATCTCTGCTGTGTAACTCGGAGACGAATCATGCAGCAGGGAAAAATTCACTCAAACATAAAAGTCTCCAAATATATCACAAAAATACTAACAACACAAATAACAGCAACAACAACAACAACAATAATAATAATAATAATAAATTTGCTATAGTTTTTATTGTTGTAACATTTTATTATTGATATTATTTTAATTTGATTAGTTTTACAATTCTACTCATGATAATAGTAACAACTAATAATAATTATATTTATTATATACTTTTTTCAAAACTATAATGGATCAGTATTTATATATATATATAAATAATTCTACTCCAAATGCTAATACCAACAATAAAATCAAAATTGCTGCTATTACTTTTATTTAAAAAAATCTATAGTATTATTATGTTATTATCATAAGTAGAATTTGAAATACTAATCAAATAGAATATCAGTAAAAATATATAACAATAGAAAACTAGAACAGAACTATTATTGTATATATATATATATATAATTTACTTACTGTAGTTATTATTATTGATGTAATAAGTATTTTTATTACATCAGTTGTCTAATATCATTAATAAGAAATTTTTTTTTTTTTTTTTTTTTTTTTTTTTGATTGATGGGATTGAATCTTTATCCTCATCATCACTATTGTTAGTGTAATTTTGAGTATTTTTGTGATATTTTGTAGAAATGTTTGTGTGAATTGGTTGGGAAAACAGTTGGGAAACGTTATTCCCAGTGACGCCCCTTGTACTCCCGCCCTGCCGTCCGTGTCCTCCGTCACACATTCCACAGTCCCTGTCTGACATTACAGCATTACAGAACAAACTCAAGCTTCTCTCACTTTCATCAGTAGCATCGCTGTTTCACCCACACAGCTTTACGAGACCTTCACGCAGGAGGACGTTCCCTCAGGTGGACTGATTGGAGTCAGGTCCCCGGAGGACGTGTAAATGTGGAAGATGCTATGGGAGTAATGTTATATCTGCGCGTCTGTGTCTACATGTCCTAAGCTGGAGGCTACTTGAGCTTTTAGTGCTGTTTAGTGTTGTTAGTGTTTAGAGCTGAAGGCGTGCGATCGCTTCTTCTGCATGAGTGGATATCAGCAGCTAGCACAAAATCTCACACCACGTACTATTGTTTGTTTTAAATGGTTAAAGCACCGAAGGACTGGCTATCGTAAAAAACCTAATTACACACTTGTAATGCTTTGTTTTTAAAGTAGTATTAGTATTATTATACCCATGGATAATATTAATAATAATAACCTTAAAAGTTGACTTTAGTGTCAGAAAGGAGCTGGTTTTCATAGCAGTCTGTGGTGTGATTTCAGTTATACACATGTTTCAGTAAAAAACTCATCTGGTCCCTGAAACTGGTGGGCGGAGCTTAAGTCTGTTTCCTGGGAAAAAATGCACTGATTATACGGATATAATAACTAATAGATTCAATGGGCAAGACATTATTTTAAATTATTATTGAATAACTTTCTGATATCCTGATCTAATTTTAATTATTGAAGAATTTAATTCTAATTATTTTATTCAGAACGTGTCTGTTTACCTCAGACAAGAATGTTGTCCTGTTTCTGTAAAGAAAATAACCGAAAATTATCTACCATTAAAAATGATACAGACTATTAAGTGGGAGGTGTTTAGAAGAGGGCAGACGGTGAAGGTGTGTTTCTGCACTGGGGGCAGCAGTTTAAGCAGCTTGTGGTCACATTTCTTAGTGATGTAGCACGTTAGCTTTGTCATGCTCGCTAGTCGATGTTTGATAGGCTGTAGCTTGCTGGTGGGCGGGAAATTAACATGGCTAATTTAGCTAATTTATAACATGTAATATTATCTCCTAACATTAGATGGTGCACTAACAAGTGCCAACATGTCCTAGCGTTTCCTTACATGTCCTAACATGTAATGTCATATATGATGTCCTAACATTGTTGCATGTCTTTAAAGTCATCTCATAACATGTCCTAACACATCGTAACATCATGTCCTAGCGGCATAATATGTTTGTTATAATCTCATTTCACGCTCCAACTAAAATCTCATGTCATATCATGTCCTAACAAACTGTACACCAAAACTCCAATAATCCAAACCTCTATGGTTATAGTACCTTAATGTGAAATGAGTAGCGGTGATTAGTGAGTCGTAGTTAAAGTGTTGGACTGCTAATCAGAAGATTAGCGTTCAGTTATCAACACCACCAATCTGCCACTTTTGGGTCCCTCAGCAAGGCCCCTAACTCTCGATTTCTCAGTTTGAAAAAATAAAGATAAATGTATGTCAAGATGTCACATATAAATGAACTCAGTTCGTTAATAAATAATTTAATTCTTTGACACTTTTTAAGGCTCTGATTTTGTTGGGAAAATTTAACAATTGAAAAAAAAGGGTAGAATTTCCAGAGATTCATTATAAAGTATTATTTTCACTAACGTTTAGTGTCGTGTAGTTTTTTATACAACCTTCCAGCAGGATGTTTTTTCTGTTTTTTTGGATTATTTATTTATTATTACTAATATATTTATTAATATTATCTTATTATTGAAGAGATTTAATGAATTGACAATTATTTTTATCTCTATTTAACTGCATTTCGTAAATATTTTTAACCTAGAATTATTTTTATCTGCAAATTCTTACTTGTATAAATAGAGTATAAAAGCCTTCTGGGTGTCCTTTCACATAAGTTTTTTAAATAAAATGATGATTTCCTTATGATTTCTCTTTGCAGTAATTTTTTAACCCTTTAATGTCTTTTACCTGCAGAATATTTATCCTTTTGTTTTTTACCTGTTTGTCCTTCTGATTTATCTGCTGAAAATTATTGAAGAAAAAAATATTAAATCACTCATTTCTGGGTTACACCATGATCAGTTTAAGTAATTCCATAAAAATAAAATTGTTTTTATGGGTCAAATTTGACTGAAAAGGTGTCTCTTCTTGGTTTGGGTTTTATTTTGGATGGTATTTAGTTTAAAGTGCTGATTTTACTACTGTCTTTCTTTAGTGTTATGGTTTTATTGATGTAAATCGAGAGGTGCGGTATTTGAATCCATTGCTTAAGGCGATAAATTGCTGAAAGTAAATATATATTAATATGTTAATAAAAGTTTGACCAATAAAAAGGGGAAACTATTCGAGGAGTTTCAGCTTTAATAAAAAAGAGTTTAAGTATTTTATTCAGCCTGCAGACCTGCATTATAAGTGAGGCTTGAATAACCTTGATTAGGGCATTTATTCATTCGGTCCCTAGGAAACATTCTTGTCTTGGATAATCACAGACACATGACGGATCGGGCGACTCGAGACATTCGCTTAAAAAGACACTGGAAATTTCCTTGAACTCTAAATAAGCACGAATTCACTGTAATAAAGCGGCAGTTTTTTAATAGTTTTACTGTCTGATTCGGCCTCACAATGTCTTTAATATTTACTTTAAGCGAAAACAATATGAAGGAAAAAAACGTAGTTAAAAAATAAATAATAATCTCACCGACATGGTGTGTCCATCCGATATAATTTCTGCTCTGGTGTCTGGCGTCTACCCTAAAGTCATAAAAAAGCCCTTCTTTTTGCTCATCAATTCATTTTTTTTTTCAGAAATCAGTGTTAGGGATGCGATCGTTTCATTCGTCCCCGTTTCTCCACAAACACTACAAATAAAATTTCATATATATTTTTAAATAAGAAGGACTTGTATTGTTTTGTTCATTTAAACAAGGGTTAACGCCGGTGTGCACTGCTCTGGGGCTGCAATACACACCAACCTGTCACACCCTTTTAGATTTTAGCTAGTGTAGCCCTTGGAAAATGTCCTTGCTTTGCCTCTTTAAAAATGTATAACAATACAGTTGCTACAAATATATTATATAGACAGTTTTTTTATATATATATATATTCTGTTTAATTGTCAATCCAAAGAGTAAGCACTGCATGTGTAGAGCTGAAATGAGTTAAATAATAGAAATGCCTCAGTGTTGATTGCAGGCTGTACTGTATGTATGTGTATGTATGTGTGTGTATGTGTGTTATGTATGTGTGTGTACTGTATGTATAGTATGTACTGTGTGTATTTCGAGACAAAGACATGGCCGTGTCTCCGTATGCGGCTGTGTTTTAGAATTATTTCTACACTTGTACTTGCGCACTACAGCTTTACCAAAGAAACGTATGGCTTCATATCCAGAGATAGTCAGCATTGTCTTTGGGGCAAAAAAAAGAAATGAACTCTACCAGTTCACTGGCTGGCTACATACAACCAGTCTCTCTCTCTCTCTCTCTCTCTCTCTCCCATTGTCCAGGAGGGAGTTTTAGGTTGGCGTACGTATATTTCTGAGCCTCCGCTCATGCCTGACATTGTGCATAGCAAGCAGGTCGAGCCCACACGTGCCTTCCTCTTCTTTCTGAGGGTTCTCATGTCCTCACTTCAGCTCTTCTTATATTCCTTTGTCTCTTCCTCATATTTTTTTTATGTTTTCATCTTCTTCACTTCTTGTGAAAGTAAAGGATGTGTGTGAGGCCCGATTCCACCTTTGGTATCTGGTCACTTATGATCTCCACCAGCATCTCTGGAAACTCCACCTTCAAAGCCTGAGACTCGCGGAAGGTGTAGAAGCAGAAGTCCAGCAAGTTTCCTACCAGCTGCAGGGACACAGAAACCAAAGCAGGATTAGATTCAAGAATAATTTAGTGAGAAATCATGCAGTAATTTAAGTATGGTTGAGTTTTAAAAAAATACAAACCCCACGGCGTTTCTGAACCTCTCCACTGTTATACACAATCACATAATCACAATCGTCACGGATTTTATTACTACAGTTTTTCTATATTTTATTACTAAATTTACTTTATTAGAATTCATTAATTTTATACTTATTACTTAGTGTTTCTTTTTTCATAATTTTTTAGTTGAATACTTTAACCTCATTTTTTTTGCTCTGATAATGTGAGTTGTGTTAAAAATCTATTTACATGTCTTTTTAATTTAACCCCCCCTCTTCCCCCAATCTAATCGTTCTTTTCATTTGTCATTTCTTTTTGCTCTCACTGTTGCACTCAATGTCTGATATCTGATGATGGACCCTATCTCTATTATCCAACTTCATTTTATTTGTTTAGCACTTTTAACAATAAATATCGTCTCAAAGTAACAGAAATACAAACATTTAGAATATATTTAGGACATTTAGGTCATCCAGAGTGACGGGTTTGTTCATTAAAGACAGACTTACACTTTTCCCTCTTACTGCATTCTGTGTAAAGCTGATTTCAGATTCTGTCCATTGGTAAATGTGATATATAAATAAATTGAATTAAATTGAACATTTATCTCATTGGATCAATCGGGGGTTAGGGGTCTTGCCCGGGGGCCCAGCGGTGGTAACTTTGTGTTGCTGAGAATCAAACCCTGGTCCTCCAATTAGCAGTTCAACACTTTAACCACAGCGCTAACACTTCCCACAATAAAAAATAAAAATGACTAAATTTATCACAAATTCCACGTCATATACCGATGATGTCACATGACACTTTGGGCTGTGGTTTAGACTAAGAAAGGTATTGTTTTTGGTGTGGGTGTCTTTTGCGCTGAATTTACTGCTTTATTTCATCCGAATAACCTGTGCAAGTGGCATTGCAGGGCCCTTCAGCAAGGCCCTTAACCCTTATGCCAGAAATGTCCACAACACCTGTTTTTTTCACCGGAAAACTTTTCTGGGACACAGTTTATTGACATTGAATTTGGTAGAGTGTGAATGGTGTTATTTTCTGCTCACATCATGCATGGCATCCAGTAGCTTGGTGAGCTGGAAGAAGCGATGCCACGTCTGTCCTGAATTGTTGGTTGCTTTGCCCACGGACCGCCGTAGCTCCTTGATGTAGTTCACCCTCATCTCCTCGAACGCAGCCTGGTTCTTCAGGCCATCTTTGGGCACTGGGAAACGACACAGAGATACAGGACGTTAAACAAAACATCTTCTCCTGCTGCTTCCACAGTGACATGATGGGATGCGATCACTCTTTTAGAATAACTTTTTATTTTATTTTACCTGCTAGAGCTTTGGTCTGGGCTAAATGTTAGCAAGACCTGAACATTTCTAAAGAAGATAACTGAGGTCTATCCTTGTTTAAATAAGTACAGTGTTCTGCTTTTCAGCACTAGTAATTCAGTGTTTCGACGCTGGTAGGTGGTGCATGGATTGGTCAATAAGTTTGCTAGTTATGTTTTTGCTGCATTTCTATTTTTGTGCTAAACGAATCCAGAAACATACATTAAGCAGGTCTAAAGTGAATTATGGTTTCAGCACTACAGCGATGCATTGTGAGAATTTCTGAATGCACTTAATATCTTCAGCAACCCAATGACGATTTCAGCGTTTAACCTTTAGGTTTTTTAAAGCTATAATTAACACAAAAAAATGTCAGTGGCTATATTTAGTTTTATCCTGGAGCTTCAACTTACTATCAGACATCTGTTCTGGTTACGACATGGAGGAATAAAAACCCACTTCCTCATTCTGTCATCTGTCTTTGTCATTAGATCCGATCAAAAAGACTAAATATAAAAGATACTAAACATTTTCCGCAGAGATCTGAACTGTTTCTCTGTGCTGATTGGCGGTCTTTAGCCCTGTAGCTCTGCTCCCATGAGCTGCCCAATGATACAGCATTTACATGTGGTTGAATAAATAACTAAAGGTCTGTGAATCACCGCGGTTTGCTGATATCGTCTCGAGGATCTACAGCCATAATGTACTACCACGATTTGCTCTTCTTTCATTCTGGATTCAAACGCCCAAAATAAAGCAATGCTAAACTTCCGCCGGGACGTGTGTGTGTGTGTGTGTGTGTCTGTGACATGTTGGCTGGATTGTTCCTTCCCCCTGAGGTACAGGAATATGTTAAAGCCCTCCTTGCCTTTTGCTCTATTTTCTTGCCCCTCACTGACCCACCCCTCACTGCAGGCCCCCAGCCAGTTTTTAAGACTTCGGCGAATAGAAAGTAATGTGATTACGAGCTGTTAAACTTCACAGCCATTATAGGAGGTTATATAGGGTTATTTATTGACTTTTACCCCTCCTTTCTTTCAGCGCTGCCAGAGCTCTGTTAGAAAAGCACCGGATCAAGAGGATCATCAGGAACATGTGACCGGCTGATGAGGCACCGCTGCTTTCAATGACACAATCTTTAGAGATTATAGTAATACAGAATAAAGTGTTAAAGTGTTTTATTAAAAAAATAAACAAAAAAACAAAATCCCTTAATTGTCACCTTTACATTTACGCCATTTGGCAGACGTCCTTATCCAGACTGACTTATAAAGTCAAAGACTTATATTTATTTATCTTTTCATACAACTGAGCAATTGGGGGTTAAGGGAGTGTCTCAGGAGCCCAACAGTGGTAAATTGGTGATGGTAGGAATCAAGCCCAGATCTTTCAATTAGCAGTCCAACACATTAACCACTGCGCTAACCAATTCCCACCTAATTGTGATCTATAGATTACTGCAGGGTGAAATTCCTTTCCTTGGACGAGCCGGTGGGTTTACACCATGTGATTTAAGCTGGGATTTCTAAAGGTTCCTATTAACATACACTAAAATCTGTTGTCTTTGATGGTTTGTTTGACACGTTCCCCGACAGCAGATTAACCGCCTTTGTGATAATTGTTTTCCACAAATAAAATTTTAGCCAAAAGCTTTTAGACACTTTCCTGCTATGTGACAATCAGAGATCCAATAGGAGCGCCGACCCTGATGATACAATTAGCGTGACAACTATAACCCACTTTCGAAACACAAATTTCTAAACAAATCTGCTGGACAGAACAGCAAGAGGAATATGAACGTGTCATGAGTTCCGGATGAGTCTTCTTCAGTTCGTCCGTTTTTTATGACTTTTGAATGTTGTACATTTTGACATTATGACAACTGAGATCCTACAGTGTGACATGGAGATCATATTTGTACAGACTGACAAATAATCACCAAAGACTAATACAAACTGGGCTTCAGAAAGTTTCAGGCTCAGAGCACATTTAGTAGATCAGGTTAAAGTCCAAATCCTGATCCTCTGTTCAACAATTTAGAACTTTAACCATTATAGCTATATATATATATATATATATATATATATATATATATATATATATATATATATATATATATATATATATATATATTATAGCAATTTGCTAACACGTCCCATTATTATACTAACTTTTTAACCCTTTATAGCTACTTTTGATGTTGTGGAATATCTGCACAGGAAGGTTCCTTATTGGAAGTGATTTTTTATAATGAATGTTAGAAACTGAAATGCTAATGTATTTTTGTCCTAACCAGTTCTAGCAGAGTTTGTCTTAAAGCTTATTTTGAAGACCTGCTTGTGTTGGTAGCTTCACCTTACAGAAAACTCGGCAACCATGTCAATCAGAGCCGCCGAATATTCCACCCCTTCGTCTAACCGTAAATGTTCTATCAAACCTATGAATACATCACTTTAATCTGATAAACATTCACTTTAGATTATCAAGAATAAAAAGATGTCTGAACATCTGTTCACGCCATTTGCTTCATTTCTAAAGGCTCTGACATGGATAATGAATCGAGACACCGGCGTAAGTACACCCCCGATATTCGTTGTTAATTATTGTCATCTGTTAATGACTACCGCTCGAAACGATCTCAATTAGTGCGCTGCTTTATCACATATGCGCGATAGTTTCCTGCAGCTTTCTGAAAATAAAAGCTTTCTATTATTGGAAAGTGATGCACACGTGGTTAAATAATCGAATAAAGCTGCATTCGCTTTAACTCCTGTTATGTGCTGTTATTAGTTATTATCTTCAGTTATTATTACAGATACTGAGTCACAGACTGACCTAAACACCACACAATTGCAGGTTCTTCAACAGAAACCACCAGGAATTACCACCAGGAATTACCACCAGGAATTACCACCAGGAATTTATTCATGGCACTTTTCAGTATCTAGTTAACGTCGCATTTAATTCCCATCACTGCACCTCAACATCGTTTATCTGTAATAAAAGGACATTCGGTGTCCCCAAGATGAGGGTGGGTTCTGTCTTGTGTCTGGTTCCCCTCAAGTTTCTCTTCTTCCTTATTTTAGGGAGTTTTTCCTTGCCACAGTCACCACCAGCTTGTTAATTACGGACAAACCTACACTTATAAAGAACAATCTTTTATTTTTACTGCATTATCTGTGTAAAGCTGCTTAGGGACAATGTCCACTGTTAAAACGCTGAACTAATAAAAATGAATTAATTTGAATTAAAGATGCTTAAACTTCTTGACTTGGATGATCACGCTTACAAAATAAGTCAAGGAAAGTCCCCTTCATTTATTTAGGGCTTTTTTAACAATAGAACTTTTGTTAAAGCAGCTTTAGAGAATCAAATAAAACAATAAACTCGCACTAAAACACAGAGTTCAGTTTCATTAATATCTGTAAATTAAAGAGTCCCCAAATAAA
The DNA here is from genome assembly GCA_005784505.1 of Bagarius yarrelli. Taxonomy (NCBI): domain Eukaryota; kingdom Metazoa; phylum Chordata; class Actinopteri; order Siluriformes; family Sisoridae; genus Bagarius; species Bagarius yarrelli. The sequence goes on along the minus strand of VCAZ01000182.1, from coordinate 173,950 downwards.
CAAGTCACAGGTGAAAAACCCAAAACTCCATCAGTGACAGAATGGAGAAAACCCCTGGGAGAAACCAGGTTCAGTCGGGGGGGCAGTTCTCCTCTGAGCAGATAAACCAGCAGGTTCTTCCAGACTGCAGTAAAGATTCGGTGGTTTTGTCTGGATGGCCCGTCTAGAAGAACAAGATCATCAGTGTGAAACTGCCACTGGGGTTTATTGTCTCTGTGCTGATCCACCAACTGGACTGGACACAGACTGGATCTGGTGGTGACGCTGAGCTCGGGATCAGGACTCATTTTATTTTAAGTAAACTTTAAAATTAAAACTTTTTACTTGTCACATGATTATACACATAAAACATATAGTGAAATATTCTCTGAATTTAAAAAGGTATTAAGTCTAAAATATATATGAAGGAGAAATAGAACAAAAACTAGAATTAAATATAATATTATAAAAAATAAAAGCATTGCCATTATTCGTCAGTCGTATAGATAAACGTAAGTTGCTCTGGGTAAGAACGTTAAATGTAAAAAGCAGGTTGGAAAGGAGTGAGAGAGAGAGAGAGAGAGAGAGAGAGAGAGAGAGAAAGGTCACGTGTGTGCTGGTAAGTATTATGGCACAGGGAAGTTTTTAAATGATCCATGGCAGAAGAGAAAGAGAGAGAGAGAAAGAGAGAGAGAGAGAGAGAGAGAGAGAGAGAGACAGTGAGTTTTTTTGTTTTCCTTTTTATATTGCTGATTTGGCAATAATGTATGTAAACAATAATGCAGATAAAGTATGATAAAATATTAAGTAAGCAAGAAATAGAGAGAGAGAGAGAGAGAGAGAGAGAGAGAGAGAGAGTTTAAAGTAAAGTAGAGAAGAAAATGTGAAAGGTGAATAAATACTTTCTTTTTTTCCTTGTGTTAATATTTATTTGCTGTGGTTTGTCAATGACGTATTAAAACCTGAAGAATTTTGCAGTCATAGAAAAATAATCAGTCATGAGATCAGATGAGATCAGATAAACTCAGCAGTCAGACAGTCAGTCTGCAGTATGGTTGCCACCAGGGGGCGATTGTCCTGCGATTGTGTGTTTTCGTGTGTCACCTTTATTGATATAGCACTTTTAACAATTGGGATGTGTGTGTGTGTGTGTGTGTGTGTGTCTGGGCAAACCTTCGTCTAATAACCACTGCCCCCAAACCAGTGCAGCTGAAGAATGTAAGTTTGAGATTAGATTTTGTCTGATAGAAGATTTTTGAAACAAGCACGAAAAAACAGGAACAATTCCAGCAACTATTCCTGTTGACGACAGGATGCCTGAAAGGCAGAGTCACGCTCGCACGGCCCTGCTGAGCCTTTCCTGCCCTCCTCCTCTGTGTTCCTGCCCTCCTCCTCTGTGTTCCTGCCTCCACATGCTGTTGTTTAAAGGAAGTGGAGAGGAAGTGCAGCAGTCCGACTGCAGCCTGGAGCCTGACTGGAGTTTATTAAATACAGCAGAGCTTTTTGGAGGAGCTTCAGAGGATCAGGAGAAATCTGCACTATGAGAAGTGCAGCACAAACTTTACCTGACTCTCTCACACACACACACACACACACACACACACACACACACACGCACACACGCAGTCAGAGCAGGAGATGTTTCAGGACGCTGGTTTTTAGGGTTCAGTGTTTCCATAATGAACCATGAACATGTTTATAATGTGTTATAATGCAGCCATTAGGAGAACCGTTGACCCTCATAGCATCCCAAAGAAACCAGTTTAATCCTGATTATTTTTTTCTTTCCCTTCTTTTTTTTCCTTCCTTATTTCTTCTGTTTCTTACTCCCTACTTGCTTACTCACTCGCATTCTTTCTTTTCTTTCCCTCCCCTTTACTTTCTTTTTATATCTTTTTACCTTTTACCCTTTTCTTGCTTAATCCTTTACAATCATTCTTTCTTTTATATCTTATCTTTTTACCGTCTCCCTCCATCCTTCTCTCCTCTCCTGCTCGATTACACACCACTTAACACTCAGTTACTCACTCACACACTCACTCACTCAGTCACTCGGTTACTCACTCACTCACTCACTCACTCACTCACTCACACACTCACCCACACACTCACTCACTTACACACTCACTTATTTACTCATATATTCACGCAGTCATTCACTCACTCACTCACTCGTTTACCCACTCGTTTATTCACTTACTCACTCACTCACTCACTTACTGTCTCATTTAATCTAACTCACACTCACTCATACACTCAAGCACACACTCACTCATACTTACTCACACACTAACTCACACATTTACTCACACTCACTCATTTACTCACTCACTCACTCACATTCACTCAGTCATACACTTACTCACTCACACACTCACTCAATTACTTACTCGATTATTTACTCACTCACTGTCTCATTTAATCTCACTCACTCACTCATACTCAGACACTCACTTGTTTACTCACTTACTCACTCATTTACTTCCTCACTTACTCAGTCATTTACTCACTCACGCACTCACTTACACTCACGCACACTCACACACTCACACTTACTCACACTTACTCACTCACTCACACATTCACACACTCACACTCACTGACACACTCACTCACTGTCAGGCCACCATGAACACACTCACTCATAAACTCACTCACTCATACACACACACATTTACACACACACTCACATATTCACACACTCATTAATAAACTTTAGATTTTCAATGCAACAGAAAGGTCATTCGATGACACTGATTACCAATTTTCCTTGTTGATCTGATTAAATCTCTTGGGGGAGCTTGTTAAAACGCCTGAAAATGGCAAAATTTGCTAAAAAACATTAAAAATAACTGATTTACTGAGTGTTGAGTTTTAGGATTTTTGTAAATATTGGGGCGTCAGCTGTGTGTACTCATTTTTATACATGTAAATAAAACATAGCTTGAGGCGCAAATGTAATAGGTGGCGCTATTGAGGTGCCGCTATTGTGCCATTTTCCCATACTCACCTCTGAAACCTATAACAACATAGATTTTCTCCACTATTGAGCCATGTGCAAAGTTTCACGAGCCCTCAAAAAAAATAAAAATAAATAAATAATAATAATAATGATAATAAAAGCCATTCCGATGGGATCCTCGCACTATACATGATTAGGCATTAATTATAAACGTTACTGTATTCAGATGTGCAAATGTAATATATGATTGTGAAAATTGGACTCGGCTGTGTGTAAACAATCGCAACACACACCCTAAACCTAACCCTAAACCTAACCCTAAACCTAACCCTAACCCTAACCTTCACCCAGGACAGGACCATCATAAGTTCTTCTCCATGTAAATGCTGACCTTTGACTGAGGTTGACTCACATTTGCTTGCCGCTCCTGTGTTTCCTGTTAAACAGTGAACCTGCTGGCTGTCATGGCAGCAGAACAGAGTTAAACTGGTAGAACAACTCCTGAACCCACTGAACCTCCTGTTTGTGCGTGACTCCATGTTATCAGACGGGATTTACCAGTTTCATCAAAATAATTCATCTTGATTGTTATCTACACACACACACACACACACACACACAGACGTCACATAGATAAAGGTGGCGTGTTTCTTAAGATTTTTCGAGTTAAAAAAGAAGGAAGTATTTTCACTTCATGTAAAAATGCAGTTTGAGTGGAGACAATTAAAGGTAACGCAATTTACACAACTCAGAAATCCTTCCAGCTTCAGGACAAAAAACACCACATTTTTATTTACTGTTACACACAGACAGACAGACAGATAGACAGACAGACATATATATAGACAGACAGACAAACAGATAGATAGACAGATAGACAGACAGACAGATAGATACATAGATAGACATAGATAGATAGATAGATAGACAGACAGACAGACAGACACACAGACATATAGATAGACAGACAGACAGATGATAGATAGATAAAAAGACAGATAGACAGGCAGACAGACATACAGACAGATAGATAGATAGACAGACAGACATAGATAGACAGACAGACAGACATAGATAGATAGACAGACAGACATAGATAGACAGACATAGATAGACAGACAGACAGATAGATATATAGATAGACAGACAGATAGACAGACAGACAGACAGACAGACAGATATAGATATGTAAGTATTTTAAATTGTGTTTTTTTAAATATCTGTTGTTAGATTACTTTTGATACAATTTATAAAAAAAATTCATATTAAATCATTTATTGTTTTAATATATATTTTAAATAATAGTTCTAATAGTACAGCCCGGAGTTTCTGTTTTTTTCTCACTTAACTTTTATATGGTACTGCGATATGAGTAGTAACTCCTTGCCTTAAACACACACACACACACAAACACACACACACAAAGTCTTACTCACCCGTGCTGAGGAGCAGCAGGACCTTCATGGCAAGGAACTCTTCATAGGTGAGCTGCAGGCGGACAAACTCCTGACTGACCTGCTTCATGCTCACACACAGATCGTACATGGCCGACTGGTGCATGCGCTCCCTCGAGAAAAGAGAAGCAGAATAGAGAAAAACGTTAGAAAGCAAATAGTGTTCAGTTCAGCAGCTATGAAAAATCCTACACCCGAAATCTCTACCTGCTTCAGCTGAGCTTTAAAATCATACAAACTACAACCAAAATCTGGGAAAGTGGAGATGTCCAGATCCTCATCAGAACATCAAACTAAAAGTGTGTCACAAACTCTTCAGCAGCTGAAAACCGGAATCAGGCAAGAATAAAACCAAAATTTCGACACCAATCAAATTAAATCAAATGATTTATCTTCAGGGGTTTAAACACTAAATCTTGACCAAATGTGATAAAAAAAAATCATAACTGATGCACTTTTAATGAAAGATTTGTTTTAAAGAAAAAATAACATCCTTCCATCCACTGATCCATCTATCTATCCATCTAACCTTTCTTTCCTTCCTTTCTTCCATCATTCCATCTATCCATCCATCCATCCATCCATCCATCCATCCATCCATTTATCTATCTAATCTTCCTTCCACCCATCCATCCATAAATCCATCCATCTAATCTTCCTTTCACCCATCCATCCATAAATCCATCCATCTAATCTTCCTTTCATCCATCCATCCATCCATCCATCCATCCATCCATCAATCCATTCATCTAATCTTCAAGGTTCAAGTTCAGGGAGCTTTATTGTCATTTCAACCATATATAGCAGATGCAGTACACAGTGAGATGAAATAACGTTTCTCCAGGACCCCCTGATGCTACACAAAACATAGAATTTACAAAACAACAAAGAGCCACTGAACATAAAGTGCATGTGTGCAACCTGGTGCAGACAGTGCAGAAACAGACAGAGCAATAAACAATACGAACATTACAAAAACAGTGCAAAAAAGACAATGAAGAACGGAACATAACGCAACAGCGCCAACCATATTGTAAGATGTAAAATATTGTAATCTTCCTTCCATCCATCCATCTAATCTTCCTTTCATCCATCCATCCATCCATCTATCCATTCATCTATCCAGCCAGCCATCAAACTGTCAAGAATTTTGACACGTTTCGCACTTCTTGTAGAAACCAACTAATCAGAGTGACTTTGAAATGCTGAAGTGTTTCTAATTTGTTTAGGTCATGTGATTCAGACGTTCAGGTTGGGTTCATGGTCTTTGAGGCTGAAAGCATACAAAAACTAATTATATAGTCCAATTCTACAGGTAATAAAATTCAGTGCAAGTACACAGATACTGTAACGGAAGCAGAGGTGTTTCGGTGCTTAGATCTTACACATGTTGTGTGTTCTTGGCCAACAGGCGTTAATTCAAACTTGTTTTGGCTTGTGTAACACCGTAAACCTACAATAACGCTGCAGTCGTGTGTATGGATCTTTACAGGACACAGATTTACACCAATCTGAATCAAAATGTAGAAAATGAGGCTGTTTATCGCCTTAAAAAGTCACATCAAAACATCTGGATGACCTAATAACCACAGACATAAAGCAAATCATCTCTCAACAGCAGCTCAACACATTTTTGAGTGTGACATAAAGCGAGTTTAAAAAAGGCAGTAAGGGAGCGGGTGAGGGAAATGTGCAGGCCAGAAGAAGCTGGAGGGGTTTATGGGTTCTGGAAGTCACCATGCTTTTAAATCAGAGTCATGTTGGCAGAAATAATCAAAGATGGATTACAATATTAAGAAAAGACAGAGTTCATGTGCGAGTCCAATTTTGGAATGTGTGTGAGAATGTTTTCATATTCGGGTGGGACTAAATGTCTCAATTGACCTTTTATATGACCAAAAGTCTGTAAACATCTTACCAGCACACCTGGGAATGGAGCTTCTCCAAACTGTCTAAATGTCCATGTATGTTTTATCATTATTCCTTTACTGGAACTAAGAGATTTAAACCGTTTTTCAGCATGGCAATATCCCTGTGCACAAAACCCCCGAGTTCTGATTGGAGGAGAAGAACTCTCATTTCCTCCTGTACAGAGTCCTGATTCTGACTCCACCCCTTTAAACTGAACACCTTTGGGATGAACTGGAACCCCGACTGAACCCCAGACCTCCAAACCTCAACATTAGTGTCTGATCTCACTCATATTATTGGAACTGAATGATCAAATCTACACAGTCACATGACCCACACAGTCACATGACCCACACAGCACATGACCCACACAGTCACATGACCCACACAGTCACATGACCCACACAGTCACATCAAACCAAAATTGCCTGGAGCACAAACGCTTCACATACAGTATGTTAATCCACTGCACCACTACTTTCTTTGCTTTTTCCTTTCTTTTATATTTTCTTCCGTTCTTGTTTTCTTTCTTTTATTTTTACTTCTTCCGTTTTATTCTTTTTCTTCCTTTCTTCTTTCCTTCCTTTCTTCCTTTCTTTCTTAAGTAATTTCTTTTATTCTTTCCTTCTTTTCCTGTTCCTTTCTTCCTTTTTTCTTTCTTTTCTCCTTCACCAATTCACACTGGTATCTTAATAGCGAACTTAGGAATACTGAGGCATTTGGCAGACGTCGTCATCCATTTATTGTGTTATCTTTAAGAAACTTTATTTTCTATTTAAGGAAAACTGGCTGATGTCCTAAATGAGACAACAATCCAAAGCTGCAACCCAAATCGCATACTTCCCTTCTACAGTATACAGTACGCCAGGAACAGTATGTGAGGCTGGTAGCATGTCCGGAAATGTAGTTCTCGTAAAGCAGTAGGTTTTTTTTTTTTTATTAAAAAAAACTTTCCACATTTCATTTTAACCCTCTCTCATGCTGCTGGTTCGACGAACCTGTATGTCATGTGACAGTGTAAACATGGTGGATGATGTCTGTCCATATTTACATTTACAGCATTTGGCAGACATTCTTATCCAGGGCGACCTACAGTTTTTATCTCTTTTACACATTTTGAACAATTAAGGGTTAAGGGCCCTGCTCAGGGGCCCATCGGTGGTAGCTTGGTGTGGCTGGGAATTGAACCCTGGTCTTTTTTTATCTTAACCACTGAGCTACCACTTCCCACAATTCATTCACACGCTACCCATAATCATACTTTATACACTACTGGACTGCTTATTGGAAGTGGTGGCTCATAGTTAAGGTGTTGGACTTCCAACATGAAGATTGTGGGTTTGATTCCCAGCTCTACCGCTGCTGGGCCCCTGAGGAAGGCCCTTAACCCCCAATTGCTCAGTTGTATAAATGAGATGAATGTCGCTCTGGATAAGGGTGTCTGCCAAATGCTGTAAATGTAAATGTAATTGGAAGATCGGATTCGATTTCAATGCACAACCAAGTTTCCACTGCTGGGCCCCTGAGTAAGGCCCTTGCAAAAAAAAGAAATAATTGTAAGTCGCTCTGGATAAGGGTGTCTGCCAAATGCATGTAATATGTAACATAAACGTATATATGTGATTTTAAATGTAGCCTAAGAGTCCATGACTCCATAAGAGGACAGCATGCGTACTACAACTGTCCAACATCTGTTCTAATGTGTTAGAAACTGAAAAGTACAACGTTTTACTGAGTTTAAGGTCCGAATCCTTTGCTATTGCGACACATACTTCCTGTAAATTTACAGTAAATGTCGTTAATGTCTTGTGAATCTGAGTTTATGTTATAAGTCAGTCTGTTCTGCCTTCCATCTCGTTGACATTTAATGTCTCCAGGAAGACACTTTACTGTTCACAGCCAGCTGCTTAAAAGTTCTCTGACCCACAATGCCAACCGGCTCAGATTTCCGTCTGTGTGTCTCTACTTATCTTTCTGCTTTTTCACTGATCCTAAAACGAGAGCGGCCAATCGGTGCCCCCCCACCCCCCCCCCCACCCCCCGGCATGTGTCTCATTCAGTCAGGCTTCAAACGAGGACATGAGTGAGGGAAGACGATGACATTAAAGACAGTCGAGTCCTGCTGAAGAGTACAAATTTTACAGATGGACACAAAACGCCTCATTTCCCAGGAACAGAAGAGTCCTGATCTTTAATTGCGCCCCCTCGTTTTACTCCTCACGTCTGTTTGGTGAAAGATCAGATGAAGTTTGTTTACTAGCAGTAACTTGGATTGTGGTGTAGACTCATTGCTCAGATTGGAGAGAGGGGAGAAGAAGGAACACTGACTATGGTTCCCACCACCAGGCTCTCAGTTGCTATGGAGCCAATGGTAATGCGCGTTGTTAGGAGAAGGGGGTGTAAAACCTGTATACACACACACACGCGCGCTCACAAGCGCACACACAGTGCAGGAGGGATCTGTTATTGGAGTCATTCTGCCCAAAACTACAGTCCTCTAAACATATGTTAGTCACATGAGGTTTATTTAATGTCCTTCTGAACCTACAGCAGTTTAACGACACGTCACTGATTCCACCGTTAATGATTATTTTATTATATTTTATAATTCAGTTTCATGTAAATCGTTCCATTGATCCACTATCAACAAATCCACTCCTCCACCACATCTAGTATTTAGTTTTATGTTCTTTACTTTACCTCCATTTTCTTTTTCTTTATTTTCTTTTTTCTTTTTTTTCTTTCTTTCTTTCTTTTATTTCTTCCTTCCCTCCTTCCTTCCTTTCTCATTCTCTTTTTTCCTTTTTTTTCTTCATTCCATCCTTCTATTTTTTTCTTCCTTTTATATAATACATATATAAAATAAGTATTGATGTTTGATATGATAATATTGATGTTTAGAAGTACTGTATTAATCCTGTACTGGTGGATCGGTGTCATGGACATAGACACTCCTGAAAATCTTCATCTTTTGTTTTTGTTTTTAAAGTGAGTTTAACTGGAAACTTTTTTAATAAAATAAAACTTTGAGAAACAAATATTGAAAAAGAATCTGCTATTATTGATGGAACTCCTGACAGAAATAGAGCTTTACTTCATCTTTCGAGTTAAACATTAACGTTTGGATCCACTGGGAGATCTTTGGGAGCTCTTTGGGAGATCTTTACTGTAGAGTGAAATATTATCCCACCCTGTGACCCCAAGAAAAATCAATACTACATGCTAAAAAAATCAATACTACATTAATTATGATGATGTCATTATTAATAATATATTTAGTTTTTGTAAAACTGGTAAAAAAGAATGTGGATAAAATGTGTAATCTGATCTGTTGTAGACATCATCTCCTTCTGACCAATCAGAATAAAGCACATTATGCAGCTTTTGTACTGTAGCTGTATTAATAATTACGCTGTTCATACTGAAGCTAAAGACTGCAATGGAGCTTTGGACTGCAATAACTTTCGCACATATGCGCGTGTGTTTTCCGGCAGACGTGTCCTGCGAGGCACTGTGACTGTCCTGGCAGATTGCTGGGCATTCCAGGGGCAGTAAATTAGCCGCATTGCCCGCCAGGCTTGTTCGGGACGGCGTGCCAGCATACACAGATCCCCAAACTGCAGTCGTCATTCCTTTGCACTGAAACGTCAGCACGAGTGGGAAACATTTCGCAGTTCTAAGAACAGACGTCACCGTAGAACAGAGAGGACATGTAAACTTCTTAACATTTTAAAGGAAACTAGTCAAGTCCCCTTTATTTATTTAGCGCTTTTAACAATCAGGAGTGTTTCAAAGCAGCTTTACAGAAATACCTCAGAGACGACAATATTAAACATTCATTAAAACAGTCAACTACATGAGGAGCATGAAGGAGCTTCCATCTGTCTGAGACCGGGACACATCACTCCTTATTTTACTCCTTATTTTACTCCTTATTTTACTCCTTATTTTACTACTTATTTTCTCCAAAAATTGTGGTTCTAACATTCAGCACTAAATATTTTTGTCATTTCATAATCCACAATAAAGTTTTAATAGCTCATATATAAGTACCCCTACTACAGGTACTAGCACATATAAACAAATTAAATGAAAAATATATATAATCATATACAAAATGTTATAGTTTTTATCAGACTGTCACCCAGAAATAAATTCCGTCAGAAAAAATGTTCCATCAGCATATTTCCATCCTGCGTCTATTAAAAATCCTTTGTAAGCTTTTTTTTGCACCCAGTGTCACTGTTTATATTTCTCATATCAAACATAGGAGTTATGAGTCCACTGTCACTCTCGGCTCACTCATAACAGGACAAATGTAATTATTTTATTAATATCCTATATTTTATTTCTGTGAATCGATTGCAACAATCGTTATAATTCTAAGAGAAATAAATAACTTGTGTGAGGTGAGGTAATTATAAGTCCGATAAAAATGTCTGAATTTGTGCAATGATGGACTTTTTAACCACATTTCCGACTCCCCAGACATCAACCCTGTTTTAACGAACACGCTTTCACAAATGTAACACATCACAGGACAATCCTGCCACCCAAAGTCATGTCCGATATTCACTTTTGTCTCTATGTGTTTAATTCCTGGTTGGTCAACAGGATGCAATTCTGCAGTCGTCCTGCAGGGGCCGCTCAGTTCCCTCAACACTAAAAACACAAAAAAAACCACACGCTGCTGTTTAACTCCCCAGATTCATGTAATCTCTTGTCTATCTCACTGCATCACATGCCCCATTGACCTCCCTATCCCACTCCATTGATGTGATCGAGGGGTGCTTATGGAGAAAACGTGCTCTGATTTCTGCCAGAACAATTCATTGCTCTCTACAGGCTCCACCGCAGCGAGTTCACACTTACTTCTGAGGAGATGGATTCATACACACACCACAACCTGGTCCGGTTTTTGTGTGTTGTCTTTCCAGCAGGCAGTCAAAGACCCCGAGACCACTAATGCTATTAGACTTTATAATTGTGCAAACAGTTACGGAAACTGATTTTAGGTTTATTAAAAGTTATGTAAAGTAAATCTAACTGGAATTTCAACCCTTTATATTCAAACCTCACCATTTCTAATCTGAACTATTTTATACTATTTTAAACGATGAGTTTATGATAGATTTTAATCAGGAGTGAGAAAGAAACTAATTATTCATAACAATCTTGTAATTTATTATATTTTATGTAAAACGTAGTCATCAATATTTATAAACTAATAGATTTAGGATAGATTAATAAATAAGAAATAAATACATTGATATTGATATTTCCGCAATAAAAAAAAAGAAAATTATGAATTATTTACTAAAATATTATTATTTGAATATTTTAAATGTAATATTAAAAAATATTATAAACATCTATAAAATCTAGTTTATATTTATTCCTATAGGAAAGCAAAAGGTAAAAATTAATTTAAAAACCCTTTATTATACTAAAGATTACCAATTTAATTAAAAATATGATTACATTTAAAATAATCCAAAGTTAAAATAAATATTTATACCAATCGATTAAACCAACCAAAGAAACCCTGAGAATACTCTCATGAAAACCCATGAGAGTCCCAGTCCCAGTCCCAGTCCCAGTCACGGGTTCCGGAGAAATCACTTTTTTTTGGTTTCACTTTCAAAATGAAGCTTGGTAACTTGTTCAGAGTGAAACTGGATGCGAGAAGTGGAAAAGTTTAAAATCTCAAATTTAATAAAAGTCTAATGATATCATTATTTATTGGAATTTATTGATTATATAAATCTGCACAAGCTAAAAACTTTTCCATATGTAAAGTATAAGAATTCAATATGTTTTTCCTTTGTGTCTTGTTTCATCTGTATTTATCATAATTTACTTTAAAACTTAATATTACATTATATATCAATGAAATTGTTTATGTTTTTGTGAACCAATAATTTCGCAATAAAGCAGAAAGATCACAGCTTTCCTTAGCTTAGCAACCTGAACCTCGGCTGATGGATAACCTTTAGGATCACTTACTCATTGAAGACGAGATCCGGGGCGAAGTAGAGCATCTGGGCGTTGGTGTGTTTGTAGGATCTCCAGCTGAGCGAGAACGAGGACAGACACATCCACGAGTACTGAATGAGCGTGATTTGGTCCTCGATGGGCAACGTGCGAAAACCTGCAGAGAGGAAATAAAAACATTACTATACAAAGATATGACATCAGACACGCAGACACTCCAACGGACCCAGAAATAAATAAATAAATTAAAATTTATATTCAACTTCATGGTGGAAGGTACGTGTACAGAGCCAATGAATTGCATCTTTCGCATATCCCATCTTAGTAAGTTGGGGTCCAGAGCGCAGGGTCAGCTATGAATGAATGGTTGACTTGCCAGTGGTGGGGCTCAAACCCAGGTGTTTCTGGTCTTCAGATCAGCAACTCAGCACCGTAACTATTTGAGCCACCACTGCCAACGTAAATACCGCAAATAAGAAAAGAAGCTTGCGTCTGCTTATTAACCCGGGGTGTGTGTGTGTGTGTGTGTGTCTTTTTTCTTTGATAGTTCCTCAGTGCTACATGGCTGAGCAGGTAAACAAGATTGTGTACAAAGGTAGATGGAGTCAGGCTGTTTTTCCGGTACTGAAGCTGGATGTTTACTTCGGGCTAATATTTGTCTAGACGTGTAATAAAACTGTTGCGCTCGATCACTAGAATTATCAGTACACAAAACGCCCAAGGCCCCGGTTTATTGCCCTGTTGTCTGTTGTGAACTCGGAGGACATGTACACAGCTCTTGGCCTGCTGTAGACCTGCTCATGTGCTTATCATGAGTCAAACCACACCTGGGGCTGCGGTCCGTAGTGGATTTTCATTGAATTACTGACTGACTGATTGATCCCTGCAACATAAACATAGTAGTATTTCACTAAAATCTACCCAAACCATTAAAAACAATATGTTTTTCAGGCCAAAATATATATTAAATATATGTGAAATATGTGATTTTCAGTAAAATATAGATTTTAAATCTAAGACACATATATATTATTTCAACCAAAATATATTTTCCTTCTCAATCACTTCATTCAGACTTTAATCTAAACATAAACGTTGATCAATAAAAGCTTTTAAGCTGAATTGTGTTTGTTTAAATACACATCTGTTTAAAACACTCTCCCTGTGTTGAGAGTTCCATCAGTAAAGTGAACGCTGCCTCATTAACACACTGAGCGTTTGGATAGCGCCACCCCAACGCTGCGGAATAAGCAGCCGTGCTTGATTGGAATGGAGGCACTCTCGGTCCCAGCGTGTGTCTGTAAGTCAGCGAGGACCAGTTTCCCTTTGTGTCTGCCTGCTTTTTCTATTTTTACATCTGGATGAAGCGAGCAGACACCCTGGTATCAAATAATTGCAATACGACAAATGGCTTCTCGGAGGGGGTGAGTTTAACGACTACAGCGTGAACTGCAGCATTACAAAGCTGTCGTCAACACCACCACGTTGTCTTCATTAAAGTGATGATAATTCAGTTATAAACACAGCACTACAACTCGGGATCCGTGTGTGTGGTGTTAGGAAACAGACCTTGTGTTAGTTTACTGTTAACTACAGCTAGTTTTTAGTATTAGTTTGGTCCAATCCTGAATTCTAAATCTCCTAAAAGATTTGCAACTGAACTCATTCTGTATCACAGAAGCTTTCACAGAATAAGTATTGACTTCCCTGAAGTGTGTAAAACACACACTCTCCCATTTACATTTCTATCCAGAGCGACTCACATTTTATACAACTGACCAAATGGTGGTTAAGGCCCTCGCTCAGGGGCCCAGCAGTGGCAGTGGCAGCCTGGTGGTGCTGAGAATTAAACCCTGCTCTTCCAATTAGCAGTCCAACACCTTAACCACTGCACTACCACTTTCCCTAGAAAAGGTAATTTGGTTCTCCTGACTCAAACCTTCTATTTTTTAACTTGGGTTCGGGACTCTGGGCTCGGGTTGATTTTCTGCCCAGGTATTAAACGCAGGCTGCAATAGTAGATTTAGGAGTTCCTTAGAAACTGGAACATCAGGAACCCAGGACACCTAATAAATATATCATTTAGAACATTATATCACTTCTTTTCCTGTGAAAACACAGAAAAGTGTAATAATGTGGTGTAATAACGTTGGCCTGTGTGCATCTGCATCTCCATTTTGAGAGCCAGGTTTTTATTGATGATAAATGCTTTTTCAAATATGTTTTAAAAATAAAGGAATACTGATGCAGTTTGATCTAGAACCTAGAGTACAAGTGTGGATCCTACCTGGAAGTACTTTGGCCCACTTGACAACACGCACCATCTGTTTCCCGGCAAGTTTGTTGAGGCTGGTGAGAAGGTGATCGGTGGTGTCAGGCTGTGTGTTATCATAACCTGCAAACACCACCTCAGGCTCGATGAGCTCTAGAACACTGCACACAGACGGAGAGAGGAAAGGAGCCACAGAGGTGCCACGAGGAACCAGAGCCATGTTTGAGCTCAGCTCCTTCTCCGAGTTCTGAAGAGATGAGTCCTCGTTCACGCTCTTCAGCTTGCCCAGCTTCTTTGACTTTCGTGCTGAGAAAAGAAAAAGGGTCAACATGAGCAATGGCTTTAAAATCGTTTTAGAAATGCAGCAGTTTTGAAACAGAGTTTACAAATACAATGTTAGAAAACCGCAAGATCTGCCATCAAGTTCTACACAGCTCCATTTCCTGAAAAGAACAACCCATAGAGTAGGTTGTGAGTTCAATTCCCAGGACAACCAAGCTGCAACTACTGGGCCCCTGAGCAAGGCCCTAAACAGCTTAGTGAAATATATGCAGTTCAGTCTGGATAAGGAAATCCATTAAAGGCTGTAAATGGAACATATGAATGGATTAGATTACAATTTATGTGCAATAAATCTTAGAACGGTTCTTTGGGTGGTTGAGGGTTCAGATGTTCTACAGTAAAACAGTTCTTTTCAAAACTATTCTAATAATCTGAGTTTAACAAGCAGCTTCTGCGATTCTCCCATAGAAAAAAACCCTTTACAAAGTTTTAGTCTTAGAGTTTTTTGTGAAAGTGAGGGGTGATTGTGGGGGGTGTTTTTGAGGGGTAATTGTGAGGGGTGATTATGAGAGGTGTTTTTTTGAGGGGTGACTGTAAGGGGGTGTGATTGTGAGGGGTGACTGTGAGGAGTGAGTTGTGAGGGGGTAATTGTGAGGGGTGATTGGGGTAAGGAAGTTTGTAAGGGGTGACTGTGAGGGGTGACTTTGGGGGTGACTGTGAGGGGTGATTGTGAGGGGTGACTGTGAGGAGTGATTTGTAAGGAATGTTTGTACGGGGTGACGTGATGGGGGGTGATTTGGGGTGACTGTTGAGGGGTGATTGTGGGGGTGACTGTGAGGGGTGATTGTGAGGGAATTTGTGAGTGGATGTGAGGTAGGGTGAGGAGTGATTGTGAGGGGTAATTTGTTGAGGGGGGGTAATTGTGAGGGTGATTTGTGGGTAATTGTGAGGGGTGATTGTGAGGAGTAATTGTGAGGGGTGATTATAAGGGGTAATTGTGAGGGGTGATTGTAAGGGGTAATTGTGAGGGGTGATTGTAAGGGGTAATTGTGGGGTATTAGGGGTAATTGTGAGGGGTGATTATAAGGGGTTGGTTTAGATTGTTTAAGGTTCTAGTTTAAACTCAATCTAATGGACATTTAAATTATTTGGCAGATGTTTTTATCCAGAGTGACTTACATTCATCTCTATTATACAACTGAGCAATTGGGGGTTAGGGCCTTTCTTAGGGGCCCAGTGGTGGCAATTTGGTGGTGCGGGTAATCGAACACAGATCTTCCAATTAGCAGTCCAACTCCTTAGCCACTGTGCTATCACTTCCCCCATGTAAGATATGCCTGTAGTAGGATTCTACCAATACCCTTCAGGGTTATATATGAATGTAATTAATGCTGCTCAGATTCTCTCGGACTGGTTAGCGGTGCCGTAATAACCAATCATCTTCTTACAAAAACATCAAGAATGTCCACAATATGAAAACGCAGACGAACCTTAACTGTGGTAATGGACTGTTTTTCCGCTGTAAAAGAATGTTTTTAAGACTTCTTCAAGTCATTTTAGTGAACAGATCTTTCCTCTGTCTCTGACAGGAATATAGTCCTAAAAGCCGAAATCGCTTCAGAGAAACAAACTGTTCGTCTTTTTAAAAAAAGTGAAAGTTGTTCAGGTTGAATAAATTTTATACCCTAAAGGGTTTTTACATGGCTACCGGGACGGTTAGGAGCTGAAGGCTACCAATAAAGATTGTCTAATAAATATTCTATAATTAAAACAATCGCTCTCTGGTAGCTCATCCTCTATGTATATAACGCAAAGGGTTTTGGTGTATACGTCGTATTTATATATAAACAATGGTGGACCGTCAGAGCCGCTTCTCTGCTGGACATAGAACAATAAAATAGAGTGAAAATGTTTTTCTTGATTATTCAGTTGTTTTTTTATTAGTGTAAAGTGGACATACTCGTCTCTGATTAGTTTTGTTAAAGTTAAACTGAAGCCTTTTGATGGAAGATGTCATATGGCCCCGAGTCTGTGGCCTGCCCCGTGCTACCCCCAGTGGTTATCAGGAATTTTCAGGGTATAAAGGTGAAAATCAACAAAAACAATGACGGCCGCAGAACCGGCGCTGCTACAGCTATTAATAGTGGCTAATAGCACCGTAAGATCAGAGACTGTTTCGTAGTTTGTTTGCATTTGAATACGAGTAACAGGACATGGAATGATTCTTTCTTTGACTGTCTGAACAGCTTTACCAAGATTCCTGTTCAACATTAAGGCTCCGAGCACCATTTACCGTCAGCTGTGCACATTATTAGCATATAGCTGCGTTAGCTGTAACACAGATGTGTGTTCAGTTCAAGGCCTTGACTGCAAGCCCACGGTACCTCACTGTCTATAAATATATGTTGTATAAGATGCACTGAACGCAACACACTTTAGGATTGTGTTAGAGATGATAAGGGATAAATGTCAACATTTTTTTAAAAAGGAAAATAATGTGTTACATAACACAAATCCTTACATTTTTGCCCCAGAAAATGGAACTAAACGATCCTTAAATGTTTTAGATTTAATCGTTTATTGCTAAAAAGGATTGATTGTGATATTTTGCTCTAGATCTCTAAGAAAGTTTTAGCAGGATTAGCTGTACAAACAGAAGCTTCTGTCTAGAAACCTGGAAAAGTTCTTGCAGAAGGACCTTCTCATAAACGCTTATGATTCTTGACTGAACTTTCACCTTACGCTGCCCTTCAGTAGCGACGATTCAGTTTTAAAATCTTTGCGAAAATGAAAAACTTTTTATAAAATTCGGCTACAACACACAGTAATTTTGTACCCACATAAACAAACCGATAAAAAGCAAAACAATGAGACGGTAATTATGCGTCTGTTTTAGCTTTTTCTTTTAGTTTTTCAAATCCAATCTGAGAGAAAAAATCTCAGTTTAGTAGAAAATTTTACTGGTTTTAGAACAAAACCAACAATCAAACTGCTTCAGTCAAACTGGATAACATTCTACACCTCCAGTACGTCCAGCTAATCTAGCAGTTGTATCTCAGCAGCTTTTTACCCTCTTGGGCAAACTACATGAAATCAGAATTCCCCAAATCAGTGTACAGTCACTGTGTAAACACCGGCAGAAGAAACCGCTTAATGTCTGTCTGTTGACTGTTCAATAAGAAATGTGTCATTCACACACTGAGGTTCAGTCATCCTGCCTGGAAAGTCTGAATAAGGTCTCTGTTTTTGGACTTCAAGGAACCAAAGTGAGTGAATCAGTCACTCGAGCATGTCCTCCTCCTTAAAAGCAGGGAAATTTGGCGAGACCTGTATTGCCAGTGCTGCTCCGAGAAAATGTGTTAGCAAGAGATCAAATGTGAAATGAGACGGAAACTCAGTATGTGCCGGGTTTCAGCTGCCGAATTTGGAATCTTTCGTTTAATTTGGCAAACTGTCCTATGCTTAAAACTAGAAAAGTACAGAAAAAAACCAACCGATTAAAGCAGAGATAATGTTCAAATCCCACAACCCTAAAAAAGAAAGTTAGTAGAAGAGTTAGTGTGGGAATAAACGCTAACAGTGAATCAGCTGCATTACTGGATAATTCGGCATCTATCGCATACAGGAAGTTTTTGGGGTTTTTTTGTCGATTTTAACATTCAGCTTCGGCTTTAATTTATTTTAATTTATTTTAGCTGTAAATTTACAATGTCACATGATTAAAATATCTTAAATACAAACATTACTGTCTTTGGTACAAATTTACATAAGTAGCATTTTTAACTGTAGTTTATTGTATTCCACCACACACACACACACACAGGTTTTATATATATATATATATTATTATAATATATATATATATATATATATATATATATTTATATATTATATAAAACCTGTGTGTGTGTGTGTGTGTAAATTGAAGCTTTTATGAAATGAAAAATTAAATAAAAAGTTTTGTTAACTTTCACGTCACCCTGTTCTGTTGCGTTCTAATACAAGAAAAGATCTAAATAAATAAAAAATAAAATGTGGGTTATAAAAAGAACAGTTTAGGCTTTGAACAAAGCTGAAAGGCCAAAAGTGTAAAAAAAAATGCATCTGACTAACGAAATTCAAACTGTGAGCAAAAACCTAAAAAAAAGCTAATGAAGTATCGATTCGTATAAATTAGAAATCTGACACCTAAGATTCCATATAAGATATTTATATATATATATATACACTTTTTGGCCTTTCAGCTTTGTTCAAAGCCTAAACTGTTCTTTTTTATAACCACATTTTATTTTTTATTTATTTAGATCTTTTCTTGTATTAGAACGCAACAGAACAGGGTGACGTGAAAGTTAACAAAACTTTTTATTTAATTTTTCATTTCATAAAAGCTTTCAATTTATATAAAGAGTCAATTACTAAACATGGCTGCCATCCAAATTATTAGTAATTTAAATAGTTGGCTTTGTAGAAGTTCCTTTTGCTTGTTGACTCTATGTGATGTGACTTCCTGTGTAATGGACGGTGTTTCTTACAGAGGGACTGCTGGTATATGGTGTTAGTGTGTGCACACTATTACTGGACGTTACCTCCGAGGTTCATCCCCGCCTGTAGACACTTTCGTACTCGGCAAGCCGGACAGTTCTTGCGCCGGATTTTGTCGATGATGCAGTCGTTCCTTCCAGCGCACAGGTAGTTGTGCTGACCTGTGGACCGATATGGAAATACAGTTAAGATTCACTGATGATTATTTCTAATATTTCTGTAATGCATGTTAAAAGATTGCGTTGGTTAGAGTTGGTTTTATTAAAAGAAAGAGATTCTAGAGTGTAAAAACTGTTCTAAAAATAACACCTGACCAAACTGTTAACTGGTTAAAGGTTTAAGTAAGTAAAAATAAAATAAAGGTTTATTCAAATGCATTGAATGCAGTAAGTACTGAATCAAATGGAGTAAGCACTGTACTGAATCAAATGGAGTAAGCACTGTATCAAATGGAGTAAGCACTGTACTGAATCAAATGGAGTAAGCACTGTAATCGAATGCAGTAAGTACTGAATCAAATGGAGTAAGCACTGTACTGAATCAAATGGAGTAAGTACTGAATCAAATGGAGTAAGCACTGTACTGAATCAAATGAAATAAGCACTGTATTTAATGCAGTAGGTACTGAATCGAATGGATTAGCACTAAATCGAATGCAGTAGGTACTGAATCAAATGGACTACTATCTGAATTGAATGCAGTAGGTACTGAATCAAATGAATTAAGCACCGTATCGAATTCAGTAGGTACTGAATTGAATGGACTAATCACTGAATCATATGCGGTAGGTACTGACTCAAATAGAGTAAGAACTGAATTGTATGCGGTAGGTACTGAATCAAATGGACTAATCACTGTATCGAATGCAGTAGATACTGAATCAAATGGAGTAAGCACTGTATCGAATGCAGTAGGTACTGAATCAAATGGACTAATCACTGTATCGAATGCAGTAGATACTGAATCAAATGATGGCAATCTATTTTTAAATCTTAAAAAACAAATCATATGCAGTAGTTTCTAAATTCTGTGCAGTGCGTAATCAGATTCTGTTGAACAGCTGACGTTTTATAACATTATTTAATCATCTTTCCTTTAATTTTTATGAACAAATTAATATTTTTTACACGAGTTAATAAAGTGAATTGAAGGTAAAAGTCTGTTTATTAAGTGTTTCAGATAATAATGTGTCACTGTAAAGCCACTTCATTCCCTAATTATGTAACTGTGTGTACATGTGCATGTGTACCAGTGTGTGTGTGTGTGTGTGTGTGTGTGTATGCGCCTTAATATCTCTCGCATGCTGCTTTCCCGGCCTCAAGCAGCGCTGCAAGGTTACACACAGCTCTGTGTGTGTGTGTGTGTGTCCCACATTCTTTCTCTCTCTTGCTCTTTCCTGTTTCCAACTAGAAGTCTCTCATTTTTTCACCTCTTTTCTTCTGCACTTTTAGGACTTGCTTAGTTTCTCTTCTTAAACCTAACTTCTCTAAAATCTGTGCTCAGGTTGGGTCTCACTGTGACACTCGGGGCTTTTTTTTGGCGTAGGAAAAACATGTGCGAGTGGAGGCTGCCAGAAAAGCCCAGGATCTGCTGGGAAGAGCAAAGGCAGCTGTAGCTCCGCCACTATTTCTGGCTTGGTCATGTGACTCATTACATAAGCCCATTTTTCTTGCTCTAAAAAACAGTAAACTGCGACACAGGAAATACAAAACTACCCCCCTCCACCCCTTATTCTCCCCATTCCAACCTTCCCCTTTCCTGCTTATCCTCCACCGTGCACTGTAACCCCCCCTTTCCATTTATCTTTCCAACACTGAATCAGATCAGACCTGAAATCCGTTATCACATCCCTTTACCCTCCGTGAATCCTGTTAATCATTGCCTTAAAGAAGGGAATGCAAATCCATTGTGTGTTTGCCATCTGCCCCCGGGTGCAACATAGTGAGGCAACATAGTGAGGCAAAAACTTTGGAAGACGTTTAATAATAATAATGTCTGATAATTGCAGTGTCTCACACTGGCTTCACTTCAGCTCCGGATCTCAGAATCAGTACAAAATATTACTTTTATTTACTTTTTTATGTTTTTTTAACATCCCAACTAATCGGATTTCAACCATGTCGACAAAACTTTCTCACCTTGTTACTAAAAAAACTACATTAAAAAAATAAATAAAAATGTGTCATTTCCAGGACCTGCTTAAAGTGCTGCTGAATAAAGTCCACACTTTTCCTCCTCCTGAGTTAAAAGCATGAAAAACAATCACACACCTTATCACTAACATTAATCATACACATCAGCGCAAAGACCTAAAGAGAGATGCGATACGGGAAAAATTCGCATTGTTGCACGAGCAGACCAGCGCAGATCTTCTGAACATGTAGGAGAACATTACTGTAGCTGTCTGTAGACACCTGGTGGACACCTGCCAATTTATGTCTTATGAATGAAAACACTGTGACCCACCAAAACAAACTGCAGGTAATTTTTAGATTAAGTGGTGTAAACGGACAGGTGAGAGTGATACTATGGTTTGTATATGTGTGTGTGAGAGAGAGAGAGAAAGAGCAACAGACAGAGACAGAGAGAGAGAGAGAGAGAGAGAGAGAGAGAGAGCAACAGACAGAGACAGAGAGAGAGAGAGAGAGAGAAAGAGAGAGACAGAGAGAGAGAGAGAGAGAGAGAGAGAGAGAGAGAGAGAGAGAGAGAAAGAGCAACAGACAGAGACAGAGAGAGAGAGAGAGAGAGAGAGAGAGAGAGAGAGAGAGAAAGAGCACACAGACAGAGACAGAGATAGAGAGAGAGAGAGAATAGAGAGAGAGAGAGAGAGAGAGAGAGAGAGAGAGCAGATAGCAGACAGAGACAGAGAGAGAGAGAGAGATAGAGAGAGAGAGACAAACAGAGATAGAGAGATAGAGAGACAGAGAGAGAGAGAGACAGAGCGAGAAGAGAGAGAGAGAAGAGAGAACAGAGAGGACAGAGAGAGAGAGAGAGAGACAGAGAGAGAGAGACAGAGAGAGAGAGACAGAGAGAGAGAGAGAGACAAACAGAGAGAGAGAGAGAGACAGAGAGAGAGAGAGAGAGAGAGAGAGACCGAGAGAGATAGAGAAAACAGAAAGAGATAGATAGAGAGATAGACAGGAGAGCAGAGAGACAGAGAGAGATATAGAGACAGAGAGACAGAGAGATAGAGAGAGACAGAGAGAGAGAACAGAGAGAGAGAGAGAGAGAGACAAACAGAAAGAGAGAGAGAGAGAGAGAGAGAGAGAGAGAGAGAGACAGAGAGAGAGAGATAGAGAGAGAGAGAGAGAGAACAGAGAGAGAGAGAGAGAGAGAGACAGAGAGAGAGGACAGAGACTAGAGAGAGAGAGAGACAGAGAGAGAGAGAGAGAGACAAGAGAGAGAGAGAGAAGAGAAGACAAACAGAGAGAGAGACAGAGAGAGAGAGAGAGAGAGAGAGAGAGAGAGAGAGACAGAGAGAGAGAGAAGACAAACAGAAAGAGACAGAGAGAGAGAGAGAGAGAGAGAGAGAGAGAGAGAGAGACAATGACCTTAATTAACTGAAGTAGTCAGATGTCATTTAAAAAACAGTTCTACCCTTTAGGTCTTTATTTGCGTCGGGTTAAAGGGTTAATTATATTTGATGACATCATATTCCTTAATTTTATTTCCACCATTCATCACTGTCTGATTTAGTATAAAAGAAGCAAAACACTTTATTCTAATTATATTTATTCTAATTGTTATTATTACCATTAGAATCATTACTGTTATTATGGGAAACCGATTATTTCTCTCCTCCTCACATTAACATGTGCTCTTGCTTTCTGTTTATTCCTCTACATTTGTTTTAAGAGAAAATCATAAACGCACACAAGTCTACCAGCGTTACACAAAAATTCACCCTTACAGTGAGGCAAAAGATTCGATCCTCTGCTGATTGTGTTCGTTTGTCCACTCATGTAGAAATGATCAGTTTATCTAATTTTAATGTTGGTTTATTCTTACAGTGAAAAACAGAAAAAAAAACCCCTTCCAATAATTTATAAAAGCTGCGATTAGGAGCACTACATTAACGAGAGAGCGCTCCTAATCTCAGCTGGGAGCCAGAAATCTTATTATGTATTAAATTACTTATTAAAATACTTTAAAGATCAAATATTAATAAAATAAAAATGAATGTATGACTTTATTGAAATGTGTTTTTCTGGAGGTTTTTGTTGTTATTCTGTTTTCACTGTAAGAATAAACCAACATTTAAATTATAAACTGATCATTTCTACATCAGTGGACAAACGTACCAAGTCAGCAGCGTATTAAATACTGTAACTTGCACCGGGGGTAAGAACATCTGCACCAAGGGTCATTAAAAGATCAAAACTATTTCAGTCACACCTGAACATAAACACACACAGAACCGCACACCAACACGCGACCTTATGTTTTATTTATTACAGAAAACATGATTCATAATCTGTTGCATGGCTTCTGCTGCATTCAATCATTCTGTTTGTGTGTGTGTGTGTGTGTGTGTGTGTGTGTGTTCATTCCTGAGCGAGTCAGCAGCTACTTTTAGCCGGTTATGTCACTGCATGGAGGGACACACTCAGGTGCACGACTTTGCCTGTCAGCTGTGGCATTAATCAGCGTTCCCCCCGGGGGACCCCAGTAGAGTCGCGCCTGATCACACATCAGTCCTCACTACGCCACGCTCACTTCCACCTCCTCCTGCCTCGTAACACCTCACACTCCATCTTCAGCACATCAGATCCTCAAAACTAAAACTCAATCCCAACATCAGCGTTTAAAGGAAACCGAAACCATTTTCTATTATCCATTCTGTGCTATTTTTAATGAACCTGGACAACAATTTTAACATAAAACAAACGTATAAATATTTAATAATGTTCCAAATACAAGCAAAAACATTTTCTTTGTATTATTCATTGTTTTCATGATTTATATTATTATGTAAATTATGTTTAACATAAAAAAAATAAACTTATAATGCTAAAAGCCTTTGTATTTGTTCAACATTTTACCTTTTTTATTTATTATTTTATTTTATTTTATTTGTATTTGATTCAGTAATATTAAGTCTGTATTTTTTTGTAAACTTTAAAAAATTATTTAGCCAAAAAAACCCTTAAAAAGTGGATTTTATTAATTAAATAAACGCATATTTTAAGCCAAAAAGTGATACATGCAAAAGATAAACCCCAATAATGCTTTACATTTTCACCGTAAACAACAGCCAAGTTAGCGGGTCGCTAGCAAACCTGAACATCAAAGCAAAGGGTAAGTTTAATTACTGTATATAACACATTTCATATAATTATTTTAATATAAATTATTTTTAAAATACTAATAAAAAAGCAAAGAAATTAAAAGTAAAATTATTTTAAAATTTTAAATACAATTAGGAATATAAAACAATGCTATCGTTTGGGACGTAGCATAGCGCTAATTCAGCATCTACACAGCTGTGTTTTGAGTCTGGATTTAAAGATGGCTACTGATTTAACAGATCTGATCCCAATTGGAAGCTGCTTCCGATTGCGGGCTGCGGAATAGCTAAAAGCAGATTCCACGTAGAATAAGAGTAAACACTAATGATCCGAGCCATCTGATTGGTTTGAGTGATTTATAAACGAGTAACTGTACTTTAAAATCAATCCTTAATGTGACTGGCAGTCAGTGTTCGGACACGAGGACGAGAGTGGAGTGTGTTACAATAATCCAGTCCACTGCTGATAGAGGCAAGAACGAGTGTGTCCAGATCTCAACCAGAAACAAAACCCTAAATGTTTTTAGGTGATAGTTTAATCTTTATTTCTTTGACATGAACAAGTCGAGTCGATTCCCCTGTGTTTATTTAGCGCTTTTTAACTATAGAGTTTGTGTTAAAGCCGCTTTACAGAATAAGATAATACAGTAGAACTCACTAAAACACTCTGTTTAGTTTAATTAATAACTGTAAATTAAGAGTCCCCAATTAATCAAGCCAGAGGTGACAAAACTCCATTGGTGGCAGTCGGGGGGTCAGTTTTCCTCTGAAAACTCAAAAGAACTAAAAGTGGCTTGTGCTGTAAAACAGGAGGAATTTTTAACAGAAACTCCTAATATCATCAATCAGCTGTTGTTTTTTTAATGTCACCTGTCTAACCGGTGGCTAAAGGGAATCTGTTGCGACAGCATTTTTATCAATACTGCTAGCAGTGCTATATTTCTGACCTAGATTTTAATTGGCCAGCACGCTGCTTTCCTGGGAGAAGCGTTAGCCATTAGCAGCGACGCAGCAGCTAAACCACGGCGGCATCCCAATCAGCGCGCAATTTTTTTCCCTAAGCGCACATGCGAAGATCCATCCAGCACTTCAGTTGTATCATGTTGGATCTTTCGATGAGGTGTTGTTGCTGGACTGAGTTTGCGGAGGCTCCCTTGGTGGCGCTCTAACGACTTTTACATGAGGCTTTGCTTAAACAGAAAAACACACTTACAAGCCTGCGAACTACAAATTTAACACCACTTCTTAGCACTACATTTTCAGGCGACTTTTGTGTTCATCTTTAGCCACTTTAACAACTTTTAATGTTATTTGTTTAAAAAAAGAAACCTTCTAGCTTTCAAAAATCCAGGTTTAGATTCTACATAAGCAGTGGTGCGTTAGTCAAAAGCTCCAAACAAGAATCCGGAACAAGATCAGGATAAAACATGAAGGTTGGGGAGCAAGAGGAGCCCCAGCTAGTGATCAGACCAAGCAACTACATCCCATAATGCAGCAGGAAGGCTAGTGTAGACACCTTAGTTCAGTTGTAGCTGACAACTAGCAGTGGTAGGTCAGTGGCTGGATTATTGATCAGAAGGTTGTGAGTTCGAATTTCAGAGGTGCCCAGCTGCCATTTCTGGGCCCCTGAGCGAGGTCCTTAAACCTCCACTGCTCAGTTGTAAGACACCCTGAATAAGAGTGTCTGATTTATGCCAAAAATATAAATGTAGTTTAAAACACACATAAATAAATCTAACTGCGGAATCACGCTACACAGGGCAGGATTTGGGTGCCATAATCATGACCGTAATTTCCAAACTTTATTAACTGCCTCTAAAATTGCATTTTGTTAAACCGCCTCCGGCACCGAAAAGCATGGGGTTTGTAGATGGAGGAAAAACCTGAGTACTCCAGAGATACAGCGCCTCCAGTTATCTGTTCCCAGCCTCTCCAGGGCTTTTAAAATGATTTATAAGATTAATTATTTTATGTCATCATTAAATAATTAATTTTGACCTTTCTTTAAATATTCCGTTTTTTTGGGGGAGTTAAATTGGTGAGAGATTATTTTTAAATCAGCCTCTTCTTCACACACGGCTGCTTTTTGCCTTGACTGGGTTTGATCCTGCAGCTCGATGTCCCCGCTGTGGTGAGTTAGATGGAGTGATATAACTTCAGGACAGTCTATCAATAAGACCATACAGAAAGCCGCTTTATCGACACTCTAAAACGCCGGGACGGCCTGCCCTCCTCCCCGAAAACGTGTTAACAATAAAAGTACAGATCCGGAAGTTCTGATACTCGGCTGCGCTATTTGCTTAGCCGCAAACGCCGCATAGTCTGAGCGCTGGTGTGTTTTGCATTAGTGTTAAATAACAAAGGCATCAACACCTTAAACGCGGAAGAGATGGCAGATATTTAAAGCGCCTGTGCTAAGAGCGAACACGCAGAGGTCAGCTGAGGATAGCGGGGGTGTGTCGGGTTACGTGTCATCTTCAACTTCTTTGTATCTGCGCAATTTATGAAAGAAACTCCAGATGAATATAAATGGCTGTTATGGGTTTAAGATTCTATTATCTAATCAAAACAGCAGGTAAATCTGTCTTTTATGACGTATCCATTCCTGTATATCCATAAGAGTTCTTTTGTTAAGCAAAGTCCCGGCGTTTGATTGGTAGAAAAAGCTCCCTGTCATGCTGAAATAGAGAAGCCTCTGTCCTTAAATGACTCGGCTGAAGCAGAATGATTTCCATCAGTATTTTGGTTACCTTTCCCTGTCTGGGTGCCAGTTCCACCACACCTCCGGTACCTCAGGCTTTTCTTGCTTATTGAAACCGCCCTTAAATATCATTAAGCAGTAAGTCGGGAAAATAATGCTAAAATTTTCAATAATTTGCAAACGTTAAGTACTTAAAAAAAAAAAAAATCCATATGGAGATTTATACTGAGCCGAACTGTAATGTCTCAACAAACTGTGTACAGAGAGACGCGTTCCAGTTCGAGCCAACCGATGAATCAAACACGTCTCAATGCCGGGAAAACTGCGGATTTATTTCAGCTTTAACTTATTCCACACACACACACCAAAGTGTTACAGCGTGTGAAATTCATAACGCATACTGCCATGTGACACACACACACACACACACACCTACACATACATCCCAGGCTTAAATAGCAACTGAATTCCATTAAACATCAAAACCCGAAGGTGACCATGTGCTTGACCGGACAATTATTTGTAACCCAAATCATGCAAAGTTTTCTGAACTTTTCTTCCTCTTTCGCTCTATAAATTCTAATAAGAGCGGAAGTCCACCAGCTCGAGCCTGCTCTGTTTCGGCGGCCCTGTCTATAGCAGCAGCCGGATTCCATAAAGCTTTGTCATTATGAAGGAATGGATGCTATTTTGGTCCACAGTTGAACAGCAGTACAGAAAGACTATTCAGTATACACTTCAATAAAAGCACATCGCACTGCACACACAAGCACACTCCCGGACATGCACACACACACGCACACACACATACACACACACACACGCACACACACACACACCCACACACAACGCACACACACACATACATTTTGGAAAATAATTAAAGTTAACAAGATTATGTAATTACAACTGTTTACTAACCCTAACATAACTGATGTAGCGGAGCTGTGCGAGGCATCTGCCTTTATTTTATCACTTTTTACAGCAGTGTGAAATTTCTTGTCACACTGCTGGTTTCTTTGCGTGTTTGTTTTCTTTGCGTATCCCAGTTTAGTAAGTTGGGGTTAGAGTTTAGGGTCAGCTATGACACAGCGCCCCCTGGAGCAGGAAGGGTTAAGGGTCTCACCCAAGGGCATAATGTCATAACATGAATGAACACAGCGACATAACAAAACTGCACACAATACCATAACATGGATGACAAAGTGCTAAACACAAGAGCTTAACATCGATGACAAGGAGAAAAACACCAATGGCATACCGCAATAGCACAAAGCTGCACACAATGTCATAACATTCACAGCTGAACACCCTGGCTGGCATAAGCGATGACACAAAGCAGAATACAAGGGCATAACATCAATAAAACAAACCTACACAACATGTTATAACAAAGAATGTCATGACACAGAGACAAACACATCTGCACAGCACAGACGACAGCGCTGAACAGAATAACACTATAACATCGACGACAAACAGACCAACACAACACTATAACATCAATAGATCAGAGCCGAACATAAAAACATAAACCAGAGCCTGTGCAGGGCTGTAACATCAATGACATAATGTACACGTAACACTGATAACACAATAACTTCACATGAATGACACAAAGCTGTCCAAAAGTCTATAACAAAATTTTAAAACACACACTTTCCAATCTGCCATAATTCCAATTCCAATCAGACGCCCCCGTTTACTGTTTAAGCTCAAGTTCAAGAAGCTTTATTGTCATTTCAACCATATATATATATAGCAGACGCAGTACACAGTGAAAATAAAACAACGTTTTCTCCAGGACCCCCCGGTGTGCTACACAAAAAACAACACAAAATTACACAAAACAATAACAACAAAGAGCCACTTAACCGAACAACACGGAGCTAAAGACTAAAATTAAAACATTTTAGCAACATAAAGTGCATGTGTGCAAACAGTGCAAGACAACAATGCAATAAACAGTACAGACTACACAGTAAAACACAGACTATACAGTACAAACAGACTATCAGTATACAGTACAACACACTATACAGTACAAAACAGACTATACAGTAAACACAGACTATACAGTACAAAACACAGACTATACAGTAAAACACAGAACAGTAAAACACACACACTAAACAGTACAAACACAGACTATACAGTACAAACACAGACTATACAGTAAACACAGACTATACAGTACAAACAGACTATACAGTACAAACACAGACTATACAGTACAAAAACACAGACTATACAGTACAACACAACTATACAGTACAAAACACAGACTATACCACAGTAACAAAACACACACTATACAGTACAAAACACAGACTATACAGTACAGACTAAAACACAGACTATACAGTAAAAAAAACACAGAAACACTATACAGTACTATACAGTACAAAACAGACTATACAGTACAACACACAGACTATACAGTAAACAACACACAGACAGTACATACTAATACAGTAAAACACTAAAACACACACTATAAAACAGACACAAACACAGACATACAGTAAAACACACACAACACAGTAAAAACACACACAGTACAAACCACAGACTATACAGTAAAACACACACACAGACTATACAGTACAGTAAAACACAGGACTATACAGTACAAAACACAGACTATACAGTAAAACACAGACTATACAGTACAAACACAGACTATACAGTAAACACACACTATACAGTACAAACACAGACTATACAAAAACACACAGACTATACAGTAACAACACACACTATACAGTACAAACACAGACTATACAGTAAAACACACACTATACAGTACAAACACGACTATACAGTAAAAACACGACTATACAGTACAAACACTACTATACAAGTACAAACACAGACTATACAGTACAAACAGACTACACAGACTACAAACACAGACTATACAGTAAAACACAGACTATACAGTACAAACACAGACTATACAGTACAAAAACACAGACTATACAGTAAAACACACTACAGTATAACAGTACAAACACAGACAAACAGCAGAATATACAGTAAAACACAGACATACAGTCACAGAACACCGTACAGACAGACTACAGTAAACACAGACTATACAGAACAAAACAGTCCACTATACAAAACACAGGTACTATACAGTACACAACACAGACTATACAGTAAACACAGATACTACAGTAAAACAGACAGACTATAAACAGTAAAACAAACAGACTATACAGCACAAACACAGACTATACAGCACAAACACAGACTATACAGTACAAACACAGACTATACAGCACAAACACAGACTATACAGCACAAAAAGACACACAGACTATACAGCACAAACACAGACTATACAGTACAAACACACACTATACATACAAACACCCTATACAGTAAAACACACTATACAGAAAACACAGACTATACAGCACAAACACAGACTATACAGTACAAACACAGACTATACAGTACAAACACAGACTATACAGCACAAACACAGACTATACAGCACAAACACAGACTATACAGCACAAACACAGACTATACACAGTAAAACACACACTATACAGTAAAACACACACATACAGACACAAAACACAGACTATACAGGACAAAACACAGGACGCTGTGATGGAGATAACACAGATCTTTATATAATGTTGGTACCACCGAGCTCTTAACAACGGCACAGAGAAACAAATGACACAGACCCGACTTAACAAGTCATAACCTGATCATATAACACCGTCTGTAAAACCACAAAGCCCATAACCACTTAATAACTTAATAACCAACGTGACGACCTGCAATAACACATGCCTCTGAACTCTGCAGCTGATCTAACGAGTCGCCACCCGTTCGCCCTTTCCACTCGTTTAGTGAGTGAAACTTTGTGCTAGCTGATGGAATGATCTCACTCAGCAGTCGAATAACTGCGTCTTTTTCTCTCCAGGTAGCGATTTAGAAATCCTGCGAGCTGCTGGTTCTCCTCAGGGTGTAACTGCATTAAATGCACATAAACAAAAAAAGAACAGATCTTTTTCAATGTCTGTGTTTCCACCACTGTGTCTGGGCCAAAAGTGCCTAATGAGGAGAGGAGCATTGCCTCTGGGGCAGCAACCCCCCTCTCGCCTTCTCTCTCTCCCTCTCCTCTCTCTCTCTCTCTCTCCCTCTCTCCTCGCTCTCGCTCTCTCTCTTTCTCTCTCTCTCTCCCCTTCTCTCTCTCTCTCTCTCTCTCTCTCTCTCTCTCTCTCTCCTCTCCTCTCCCCTTCTCTCGCTCTCTCTCTTTCTCTCTCTCTCCCCTTCTCTCTCTCTCTCTCTCTCTCTCTCTCTCTCTCCCCCTTCTCTCGCTCTCTCTTTCTCTCTCTCTCTCCCTTCTCTCTCTCTCTCTCTCTCTCTCTCTCTCTCCCCTTCTCTCTCTCTCTCCCCTTCTCTCTCTCTCTCTCTCTCCTCTCCTCACTCTCCCCTTTCTCTCTCTCCCCTTCCTCTCTCTCTCTTCTCTCTCTCTCGCTCTCTCTCTCTCTCTTTCTTTCTCTCTCTCAGATTTAGATTTAGGAGTGTGTTCAGTGTGTGTTTAGTGTTCACTCTCTCTCACTCTCTCTCTCTCCCCTTCTCCCCCCCTTCTCTCTCTCTCTTTCTCGCTCTCTTTCTCCTTCTATTTTTCTTTCCTACTGTTTATATTTCTCATTTTGCTCTCCTCTGTATCTAGTTCTTTCTTTCTCTGATGGTTTCTATTTCTCCCCCTGTCTCTTGCTGTTATTCTCCTTTTTTTCCTCTCTCTCTCTCTCTCTCTCTCTCTTTCTGTTCCACTATTTTTTATTCTCTTACCCCCATTATCAATCTTTAATGTTTCTATTTTTCTTCCAGTTCTTACTGTTTATTTATTTGTCTCTTCTCTCTTTCCAGTTCCATCTCTTGATTTCCCTTTTATTTATCTACCATTCTTTCTCCTTCACTCTCTTTTATACTTTTTATCTCTTACTATTGTACAATCTCTTTGTCTTTCTCTCTCTTTCTCTCTCTCTCTCTCTTTCTTATGGTGAACTGAGGCCACAGCAGACAGAAAAACGCTGCATTACAGTGGTGTGTTATTTCTGTGCTGTATTAATGTTTGTGCTTTGTGTTTCTCTGTCGATGTCCCTCGTTCTGCTCTGTGCCTTTAAAGCTCGTCTATTCTCTTTCTTGATCCTTTTCTCTTCTCTCTTGTCCTTCCCTTCATCTCGATGTCTCCTCCCCTCTGTTTTAAGCTCTTATTTGCCCTCTCTCTCTCTCTCTCTCTCTCTCTCTCTCTCTCTCTCTATCTAGGCTGGGGTCAGGTAAGGTAGGGAAACACACACCCACACACACACACACACACACACACACTGAACCATGTCTCCTCCCACACTCCAGCTTCCTCTTAAAGGAAGAAATAATGCTCGAGTCCACCCACAGCTCTATACACCGCAGATGCACCTGTATTAGTAGTGTTACGGTACGTCCCTGTCACTGTGAGCTGCCGATGGCAGGCGGGTTCTAAAATCCAGGTTGTGCAGGTTTTTCTCTCCGGAGTGAAGGGGAGGTTGGATCTGCGCCTTGTTTTTACATCCATGTGTTGTGTTCATGCAGTAAACATGTGTGTATGTTGTGCTGTTAGAAGCTAATAATCAAAGACAATGAGGTGATGATGTGATGTAGCAGCATCTTCTGCTTACACCCTTAAACTAAACAGACGAGTGTTTTTAGTTCTTATTCTTTCACCTGCAATTTTCTTTTATAAAGCTGTAGCAACCTTTAAAAAGTCTTTAAACACACACACACACACACACACACACACACACACACACATACATACACACACACACACACACACACCCTTATGTATATTTGTCACATATACATTAAAGCACTGTACAAACACTTCTCGATTTTTTAATCTTTTGTTTTTTACTCAATGTTTATTTTATAATTGAATTGAATTGAAGTCTTGTCTCGTCCCCACAGGGTACCAAAGCTAAAATATCCAACTCTGGCAAAAGTTTTTGGACACCCGACCATCACACTGCACAGATTCAGTTTCTGAACATTTCATTTCCTCTTTGTGGATATTCTAACCTTCATTCCTGCTTGTCTGATGTTTTTCCTTGACTTTCTTTGACTGTGAGTGTTTGAGATCAGACACTGATGTTGAGGTGAGGAAGTCTCGCGTAAAAGTTGGTGTTCAAGTTTCTCCCAAATGTATTTATTTACAGTGTTTGGCAGATGTTCTTATCTAGAGAAACTTACATTTAGCTCCTTTATACATCTGAGCAATTAGGGGTTAAGGGCCATGCTTAGGGGCCCAGCGGTGGTAACTGGGGAATCCTTTGATTGATCCTTTAATTAGCAGTCCAACACCTTAACCACTGCATTATCATGTGCCTGTGGGGTTCAGTGAGTGCAGGACGCTCCAGTTCTTCCACTCCAATCAGAACACAGCATGTCTTCATGGAGTTCAGGGGTTTTGTGGACAGGGACATTGTCATACTGGAAGTTTGTGTCTCTCAGTTTCAGAGGAGGATTTTTTGTGCTTCTAAATTTGCGATAACCTTTTGAACTATGTATGGATATGTGATGTTCAGGATTTTTAGGTAAAACAGTATGAAATCCAAATACTGAGGTAAACCATCGGACTAATATGGGATGTCTGGTAAAGAGTTAATTAAAAAAATTCTAAGAGTCAAAATCAAACCAGTTGATTTGCTTTGTTCCTGTAAACACAGATTTAAACGTCTGTACAACCTATATTATTTCTTTACAGCTAAAAGTGCATTAAACTCTTGTGGCATGGCCTGCATGAGAGTGTGGAGTCATGATACAGCGCCTACAGCGGCGCTAACCTCAATGCTGGAAATAGAAACCAGAGCAAAGCAAAGTGGCCTTAGTAAAGAATCAGCTACAGGCTTTACATTAACACTGCACGTCTGTGACGGAACTGAGGCTTCGGGTAGAAGAAACAACAGCACACACTTGCTCGCTCAGGTCCCTCTCTGGACCCTCTCACACAGTGAGCAAAAAAAATATTAAATCCTCTGCTGAGTTTGTAGGTTTTCCCACTGATAATAAAGTGTATAATTTCCAAACTCCTCACCATGGCCCAGACCAAAGAGCTGTCCAAAATGTCAGGGACAAGATTATAGTCCTACACAAGACCGGAATGGGCTACAAGACCATCGCCAAGCAGTTTGATAAAAAGGCGGCAACAGCAAATGAAAGAAACAGAAAATAACTGTAAGTCTCCCTCAGTCTGGAGCTCCATACAAGATCTCACCTCATGGAGTTACACTGATGAGAACGGTGAGGAATCAGCTCAGAACTACAGAAATATACTACAGAAGTATCCTGTCAAGGATCTCGATGCAGCTGGGACCTAAGTCACCAAGAAAACAACTGATAAAACACAACATTGTGAAGGACTGAAATCCTGCAGTGCCCGCTGAGTGCCACTGCTCTAGGAAGCACATGTACAGACCCATCTGATGTTTACCGAGGAATATTCGAATGATTGTAAGGAGAAAAAAAGTGTGTAAAAGTGTTGTGGTCAAATGAGGTCAACTCAAATCTGCATGTTTGGAGGAGAAGTAATGCTGTTTATCACCCCGAAAAAACACCATCACCGCAGTCAAACATGGAGGTGGAAACATTATGCTTTGGGGTGTTTTGCTGCTAAAGGGACAGATCAACTTCACTGCATTACAGGGACGCTGGACAGCGCCAAGTACCATCAAATCTTGGGTGAGAACCTCCTTTCCTCAGTCAGGGGAGGGGGTGGGGGACGGGTATTCCAGTATAAAAATGACCCATGTGACTCGAATCACATGACCAAATCAATAAAGCAGCGACTCAAGAGAAAGCAGCTGCGAAACCTTAACGGAGAGGATCTGCAAAGAGGAGTGGGACTAACTCCCTCCTGAGACATGTGGAAACCTGAACTACAAGAAATATCTGACCTCCGTGATTGCCGACAAGTACCAAGTCTTGTTTTGCAAAGGGTTCAAATACTTTAATGATTAAATTAAAATGCAAATTAATTTATGTTTGTGTTGTTATTCGGTTTTTCACTGTTAAAATAAACCACCATTAAAATTATGGACTCATCATTTTATTATCAGTGGGCAAACGTACAAAATCAGCAGAAGATCAGGCTGCGTCGATTTGGGTGTGTGAGAGCAAAAGAAAACTCCGGAACGTACACCAAAGGTTGTCGTGGGGTATCCTGGGCAACAGCACATTAACAAAAAGCCCACCTGAGAAGAGCAAACATGGCGGCGAGGGCGGCGACAGAAACTGCTGGATCGCTAATGTATTTACTGTAAATTTGTTAGAAAAATAATTAAACCAGAATAAACAAATGTGTTGAGCTGTGGGATGTGTGTGTTAGGAACAGCGAGAGAAGGTGTGTGTGAGAGACGGCTTCTGCTCTAAATTTGAATTTGGAAATAACACACACTCACACAGAGACCCGGACGCATTTCTGTGTCCATATTTTCGCATTAAAACCTTTTTTTCCATTCGGTCCAGATAGATTTTAAGCTCTTTCGCTCTCAGTCAGTCTGGGAGTTTCGGCTCTGTGCGGCGCGGCCTGCTCTGAATGCTGAGTCAGCGGTTCTCTTTTTATTCTTCCTTTTTTCCCCCTTGAGACTGAAACAGTCCAGCATTTTTCTCTGCTGTAGTTTGAGGTTACGGTCTCTTAAAGCTCTGAATTTGCAATTCGAGTATTTTTCCGCCATGAATTAAATGCGCTGAAAATCTTTGTATTTTATTTTTCCAGGTGTAAATGATTTTTTTAGAGTTCCAGTCCGGTCCATCTTTATTACATAAAATAAAATTAATACGTACTGACTAATAATAACACACACTGTATTAGTGTATCGTAAGTCGAAGGGCAACTACACCAACATACGTCTGTTTCTGTCCTATTCCAAGCTCAGCGTCACCACCAGATCCAGTCTGTGTCCAGTCCAGTTGGTGGATCAGCACAGAGACAATAAACCCCAGTGGCAGTTTCACACTGATGATCTTGTTCTTCTAGACGGGCCATCCAGACAAAACCACCGAATCTTTACTGCAGTCTGGAAGAACCTGCTGGTTTATCTGCTCAGAGGAGAACTGCCCCCCCGACTGAACCTGGTTTCTCCCAGGGGTTTTCTCCATTCTGTCACTGATGGAGTTTTGGGTTTTTCACCTCTGACTTGTTTATTTGGGGACTCTTTAATTTACAGATATTAATGAAACTGAACTCTGTGTTTTAGTGCGAGTTTATTGTTTTATTTGATTCTCTAAAGCTGCTTTAACAAAAGTTCTATTGTTAAAAAAGCCCTAAATAAATAAAGAGAACTTGATATAAAAAATGAGTAAAAATCTAGTTTAATTGTGACATTAATTGTTAGTAATTGTTTTTTTATTTATTTATTGTTTTATTTTATTGCATGAGCGAAACTGCTCATTTCTAACATATTTAGGAGAAAATAAATCACTCCATTTGGACTTGGCTCTGATTGTTGTCCTCTAGTAAAACCTCCTCAGTGTAAAATGCAGGTATTCGACTCCAGTGTGGTTCCTAGGACAGGTTTCCAACCGCCAATTAGATAAAAATAAAAAAATTCTTAATTTGCTAAATAACTGCTGCCAATAGACAACGAGGTGTTTATAAAATTGCTGCTGCTCTTCATGCCGCCCTGGTTTTATGTGTAAACACACTACTTTGGCATCATTACTCCAAATCCCCGAGCTGTGCTGAAATAATTCCCGTTATTAACTCGCTAAAAGCTGCCAAAAAAACCTACATAATCCTGTACTAAATAAAAGCAGAGAAAGGAAAAGGATTGAAAGTCACGGTGACGTGAGCGCTCGTACCTTCCACTGCGCGCTTAAAGAAGACTTTGCAGCTGCCGCAGGTGACGACGCCGTAGTGACACCCGGACGCCTCGTCCCCGCACACCAAACACACTTTAGCCGTCGAAGATGAGTGTCTGAGAGGAGCACTGGGATGAGAACACACACACACACACACAGGCACACACACAGGAAAAAACACATACACATCATTAAGTCATTAAACATTTAAAGAACTGCTCATTTACAGACAAAAACTTATATTTGTTGACTTCTGTATGGATGTGTTTACTAATTTAACATTTATGGAGGAAGTCTAAGATTTGTATCAGTGTTTTTTGTACATTTTTGACAATTTTTCTTCTCATAACTTATAACATCAGTAAAAAAACTAGTGAATTTTTTTCTACAACATTTAAAATGTTTTGCTTTTCACACCCATACGCCATCGCATACCACCAATCTATCATATCATTTATCTCTTTTAAACAACCCAGCAATTGGGGGTTAGGGGCCTTGCTCAGGGGCCCAACAGTGGAAACTTGGTGGTGTTGGGCATCAAAACCAGATCCTCCAATTAGCAGTTCAACACATTAACCACTGAGCTACCACTTCCCCAGGTTACACCAGTCTATTGTTCCTTCACTGAAATGAAGAGACTCAAACTCTGTGTCAGCATGACAATGTCCCTGTGACATCCCCTGAAGTCCACGAAGACATGCTGTGTTCTGATTGGTGTGGAAGAACTCTTCGGTTCCGACTCTGACTCAACCCACTGAGGGATGAACTGGAACCCGACTGAACCCCAGACCTCCTCACTATTACATCATCAGTGTCTGATCTCATTAATACTATTGGAACTGAATCCACACAGTCACATGACCCACACAGTCACATGACCCAATCTAGTGGAAAACCTTTCAAACCTTTTAAACACATGAGGATGTGATGTCAGCTGTTGCAATAATTTGCTTATATATATTGTATTCCGTGTTTTTAATATTAGCCCAATTTCTGCCTGCTGACTGTGTGCTGGATTTCAGCACTGTGAGTTTGACCTTTAAAGCTACAGAAACATTTAAAGTGTATTTTTATAAGGAAATCAGTTTAGCCTGAATTACTAAAGTGACACCACAGGTTGAACCGCAACTCAAATCAAAACCGATTAAACGGCAAACAAAGTAAGCAGCTTATTTATTATTTTCTGCATATACTTAGAATCCCCCCAATGGAGAGAGTGTTTGCTGTGAAAAGTGTGTGTGTGTGTGTGTGTGTGTGTAAGTAATGTGTTTCTCCCACTGCTCCTAGGCACCCAAAAGAGTGCAGCATATGTCAGTGACTCACAACGTATGCTTCGTCATTTTGCTCCAGATCATAAGGATTTCAGAGGTGGTCCTCCGAGACGATCGGCGTACCAAACCACCGCAGAAAACACTCCGATTACACGCGCAACCGGCGACGAACCACCGGTCGTTTAAAGCCATCGTATGAAAGCAATGCAGAAAAACAACACAGCAGCAGATAGTATGAAAGAGAAAGCAAGGGGAAGGTTTGTATCCCGTGTCCTCCAAATGCAACTGAAACAGTCAAAAGAAGGAAAAAACCCAAGGCGTGCGCTTCAAATAGTCTGGCTGACTCTGCAGAAATCTGATTAAGTCAGCTAGAGAAACCTGACATAGCTCGAGCACGCAGAAGTGTCTCATCACCTCCCAGCTCAAAGTCACCCCTCAGAGCCGGCGAGCTAATCAACTGTCATCCCACGGAAACGACTAATGAGAAGGTCGTATTCCTCTGTCGCCGCTCGCTCTTCTATTAGACACCGAAAGCTTTATTAATGGAGTAACTGCAGCGCTGCTGGATTCTCAAATCCGATTGGTCAGAATAAACTTTTTACCGTTTGCTTAATTGTGGGAGACTTTTGACCTACAAGGAATTATCGAGTACAGTTGTTCAGAAGGCGAGACAGACATTTATTTATTCGCTAAAGGAATGTACATGATTGGAGATTTTATACACTGAGACTAATATTGTGTTTACAATTCTGCAAATTTGCCTTGTCGTAAAAGACTGCTGTAAGATTCTCAGTTCTGATTGGTTGAAAGCAGCGTTACATCAGTAGCTGATAGTTTTCCCAGGACAGCAGCTTTAATGATATTTCCACCTGGAAGCTTTATAGTGAAGTGAACTCGATAAATACCTGATCGTTTCTATAGTAACCACTCATTTGTGAGAAGGTGGTAGCTCAGTGGCTCTTTGGTTTATAAGTGTAGGACAGTTTATGTGAACAGCACTAGTTAGCTGAATATTTTGTATAAGTAAACGATAACAGTGCTGTCTAAAAACTGCTGTAGTTACATAAGCCGATTCTCGATTCTTTTAACTCTTATTTCTGCTTTTCCCCCCTGGGCACCAGGGGCCTTCAGTGTTTCTGACACTGTAAGCAGAATTGATTGGTTGTAATGGAAGAAGTGGCAGTGCAGTGGTGAAGGTGTTGGACTGCGTATTTGAAGACTGGGGTTTGATTCCCAGCACCGCCAAGCTTTCACTGTTGGGCCCCTGAGCAAGGCCCTTAACCCCAATTGCTGAGATGTATAAAAGAGATAAATGTAATTCGCTCTGAATGAGGACGTCTGCTGAATTCTATAAATGTAATGCTAATTTTCTGAATTTTCTGAAGCTGAATCCCGCCACCTGTCACTATCAGGTCGTTCCGAGTTTGGCATTAAGGGAAAGATCGATAGCTGAATTATTTT
The DNA here is from genome assembly GCA_005784505.1 of Bagarius yarrelli. Lineage (NCBI taxonomy): Eukaryota > Metazoa > Chordata > Actinopteri > Siluriformes > Sisoridae > Bagarius > Bagarius yarrelli. The sequence goes on along the minus strand of VCAZ01000182.1, from coordinate 133,964 downwards.
ATCTCCGATGATTATTACTAACTACAATATGGAAAATTTGTTCACCTCATTTTAGTAAATCATAAACACGACCAACGATTTAACTGAATGGAAACATTTCTAATTTTAATTTCAACACGTGGTGTGCTGGGCTTTACATATGAACAGCACATTAATGATTTACACACTGACTGCAGTCATTCAGGCTAAACAAGTTAAAAGGTAAAATTGATAGTAAATGTTTCCTTCACGTCGTGAGTTGTTTTAGGAAAGCAATTTTCTTGACATCGTCTCCCGCCTGCAGCCAGACGTTAAGAGATCTGACTGAATTCATGTATTTTTAAAAAAACGTTAAATGCTTTTATAATTTTTGGGGGAATAAAATAGGAATGAAACACGGCACAAATATATTGAGACAAATGAAAACAAACACTGATGGTTTTGTTGATATCTGAAGTAGATTCTCGTTATTATATCTATTATTATAATTGCACCAGAAGCTGATTTGGAATCAGGATAAAATAAGAATTTTACATTAGTTACTTAAACATCATTTCAGAAAACTTAAAAATATCGAGCAATTTCACTGTGGAATGTTTTCATTTCTCTTCAGAATCACTAAATCTGTATAATATAATTGGTCAAGTAGCTCCAATGTGATGCCTTATAAAGTAGAAATTCCTAAATTCTTAGTAAATCAAATGAGCTGAGATCATTTCAGAAAGAGAATCGAACCCCAAACCCAGACCTGTGAGGAAAACCTGTGAAGAACTGATGATTTTTACCTGCAAAAAATGTCTGTAGTTTAAAGGTAAATGAAGCTTTTCGGGATGTGCGATTATCTAAAAAGGCTAAATTCCAGGGTGGGAACATTAACTCCGCCCCCTCAGCACTGATCACTTCTCTATGTTAACACACATTTAGGAGTTTTATTCCATACTGATATGGATTTCTAGTCTTTTCGGTGGGTTTTTAAGTGGTTCTTTTATTTAGTGCAATGTTCTTATTTTAACATTATTGACAGAGAACCTCCTCCTCTCTCTCTCTCTCTCTCTCTCTCTCTCTCTCTCTCTCTCCTTTCGCTTCGTTAATGAGCTCCCACCCATCACAATCAATAGCGCATGGTAATTGTCCGCTTAACATTCTGACAACATCATCGCATCCTAACGAGCCGTCTGCTCTCGGAGGCACACTCGGCTTCGAGCGAGAACTTGCAGCGGCTCCCTGACACAATCAGGGGAGCTGATCTAATTCTATCGCGCCAGTCTAAACACGCATTCAATTTGTTAGCAGCTTTGGCTGGCCCTGGCGAGGCAGGCGATTCGAAAGGCCCCGAAAGAGCCGATTGTCATGGGTACTCGTTTTCATGCGCGTGATTAAAAGAAGCTCAGCTGCGTAAAGTTGAATTTGGCAAATCTTTTCTTTCTTTCTGAAACCCCCAAAAGCTGAAGAGTTGGAAGGATAAAAGCGAGGAGAGCAAAGCGAAGCCACACATACTGACTCAGTGTCCACTGTTCAAAAAGCACTGAAACTGAGAGAACCATCCGGCCTTGTGCTAAATGTAAGATAATAACACTCCATTAAACTAATGCTGTATGATGAACAACAAGCGCAGATGAAATGAATTAGCTGCATTAGCTGCAATGCTCCGAAGCGGACAGAACTGGCTAAAAGCGGCTGCAACTGGCTGAAAAGTCTATTTTTAGTTGGTGGTTATTTGGACATCTTTGTGGACAAGAAACTGCAGGGTTTTTTTTCCCATAATGCATTGTGGTGAAAAATGTAAACATATTTTTACTTTAATTTCTTGATCCTGACGCCGGTTCTGAGGTCCCTACACCGACTGCCAGTTATATTTAGGATTGATTTTGAAGTACTGTTACTCCTTTATAAATCACTCGATGATGTGGAACATAAAAACTTTTCAGAGAGGCTCACCAAATATGAACCAATCAGATCACTCAGATCATTAGGATCAAGTGAGTTAGACACGCCGAGGGTTCAGTCTAAACCAGGTGAATCTGCAGGTGGAAGCAGCTTCCAGAAGAGATCAGATGTTCAATCAGTAGCCATCTTTAAATCCAGACTCAAAACACATCTGTTTAATTACCGAATGTCCAATGTGGCACGACTGAACTGACTGGCATCATTTTATATTCGTAACTGTTTTTATTCATTTTTAAGCAATTGTTAAATCTCAGTTTTTATTTTAATTTCTCTGTTTTTACTGTTGTAATTATTTTTTTAGGATTATTTTTATTTCTCTTCTGTAAAGCACTTTAAATCACCGCTGTGTAAGAAATGTGCTTTATAAATAAACTGGTCTTGCCAAATATCACAGATTACTAAAGAAAAAAAACTTACAGCAGCAAATGATCTGTTTATATAAAGAATAACAGCTGCTTATTCAGGAAGGATAATCGAGGTTTGTCTAATAAAGCAAAGTGACACTGCGTTTCCATCTGGAGTCTGTTAAGTTTAACAAACGCATAAATGACCGCTATAGAACTACATTCACATTCCTGGCATTTGGCAAACACTTCAATCCAGAGACACCTACGCTCATCCATGCTTATCTGGGTTAGGGGCCTTGCTCAGGGGCCCATACCACCACTCGTTGTCAGCTTGGTGGTGTTAGGAATTAAATACATACATATCGACACCTTAACCACTGAGCTACCACTTGCCTCGAAGGGTGTTTTAAAAAAGCCCTAAGATAATACAGTACATCAATGTATAGAATAATCGACTATAAAGCAAACAATATTTTTTACAAGCGTGCAGAAGTGTGAACGTACAAGTGTTAAAAAAACCTGCGTGCTGTAAAGGTAAATCTGTTCTGCTGCACAGCACATGTTGAAGCTGAATCTGGAACCGATGGGAGCTGATAGGGGCTGCGTTAGACACAGTGGCGCGAACATTCTCGAGATTGTTTGGATACTGCATTCTTTACGGGTCTTTAAGGAGTCGCGAGTCAGCTGAGATCCGCAGTAACTCTGCGCCAAGCTTCACGATCAACCAGAGACTGACAGATTGGCTGCAAAAAGACATGACCTACCAGATAACCCTGCTCACCAAATGTATGTCGGAGTTGCCAGGTGCCAATCTTCAGCATGTTGCTTTTCTACTCTGGCTGGTTAAAAAGTTCAGACAGTTTTTGGCTCAGGGCCTGAAATGAAAAAAAAAAATCCTTCTTGTTGAGTGAACTGTTGAACTGTTTGCTGCTCCAGGAACTCTGCTGGATCTGTAGGAAGTGTGATGCTTAAAGGGGCAGTTTGTAAATTTTAGAGCTCTCTGCATGGGACTGGAATAAAAAACGCTGCCAAAGTTTCATTTTTCGTTTCTGGTCCAGGCGTAACAACTCTGCAGAAAATGGCTGGCAGATTATATAGCATTATTACAGAATGATCAAATGTTCTGGCTGGGGGCGGGGCTAAATTTAGGGCTGGACAGTACAAGCCATGTTAAAATTTAAATGTAGGTTTTTTGCTTAAAAACTACTTAAAATAGATAGATATAAAATATCTGTATTTATTTTATTTATATATATTTTTTGATTAATTCTCAACAGATTCATTACTGCTAATTGGAAGATAGGGGTTCGATTTCCACCAACTTACCACTGCTGGGCCCCTGAGCGCGGCCCCTAACCCTCAATTGTTCAGTTGTATGAATGTAATAAATGTAAGTCTCTCTGGATAAGAACGTCTGCCAAACGCTGTAAATGTGTAAAACTTCAGTGAAAGAAGTTTGCTTTAATAAGTCAGTTTAGTTACAGCAGCTGGAAATCAGCATCGTATGACTCTTATTTTTTTTCCTTCTTAATGTCAACAGAAAAAAATTCCAATACAATAACAAGTTCAAAGCCGCCCAAACTGCCAGGATGACCCTGCTGGACCTTTAAGCTAAACCCCGAACCCGCAATTGCTTATTTGTATAAAGGAGATTAATGGTAGTCGTTCTGAATAATAGTGTCTGCCAAAACGCTGTAAATATAAATAACAAAATCCAAACTATCATTTGTCTTATTTCAGCAATCGTTTCTAACATTTCAGCGTTGAGTTGGTTGTCAAAATTCAGAATTCAGACTACTGGGGCAAATTATATAAATATGTAAAAAAAGAAAAATATATATATATATATATATCTATTATATATATATATATATATATATATATATCATTAATCATTATTATTACTATTATTTTTAAAAAATATTTTCAGTATAAATGGTAACATTAAACTCACTTCTGCTCACTGTTTACGTAAAAAAGGCTAAAATTTGATGGCGTTAACTTCAATCACTAAAATGTAAAAATGTTATCCCAAAAGAGGGAAAAGCAAATCTGTGAAAATCCGTCCCGTATGTTAAACATCTACACATACTCTAATTCTTGTGTTATAGTTGTTCACTCGTACGTGCTTACAGTGGAGATCTAAACGATGTCATACTGGGAGATGTTAAAAATATTTAATACTATAAATAATTAACCTAATATGGAAGGTAAAATTGGAGGTTATCTCTTAACAGTGTAAACATTGTATGCAGTCCAAGTTTCAAGAGATATTACACAAGGACATTCAGGGTACGAGTCAATATAGATACGATAACGTACAGCATTAGCACAAAAACACACATGTAAAGCTGCACTTCACCTTTACAGCCAGAACTTTTTTGAAATGCTTTTAACCAATCAGAATGAGATTTTAACCACACTTTGGTATGATGGGGTCCCAAATGTATAGAACAGTAACAAAAAAGTTCTCCAGAGACGTTAATTTTTTAGTAACTAGATTTGACTGACACATCCTATCCTCGACCATACGACATCCGTGTAGCTGGAACTAATTTTCGAGTAGGAACTGGTAATTCAGTGGTAACCCTAACCCTAGGTCAATAATAAAGGTTCAATTCCCAGCACCACCAAGATGCCACCGCTGGAGCTCTTAGTAAGGCCCATGTTAAAAACTGTTTATTTATATTAAAAAAAATGAAATCAATGTAAGACTATTGAAAACGGGTATCTGCAAAAGGGCATAAATAAAGTGTAGCGGTTCCGTAAATAACACTTAATAAAATTATTATTAAGACAACATATTATTTACTTTAGTTTAGCTTAGTTTAGTTTAGTTTAGTTTAGTTTAGTTAGTTGTGACCGCGACGTTTTCAGATCTACAGGTTGTGTATAATCTGAAAATCTTTCTTTAAAATGAACAAGTGAATAGAAGAACATAGTTTTACTGAGTTTTATCGTTTGCACACACACACACACACACACACACACACACACACCACCTTCAGCCTTTTTACAGGAAAGTTATGTGTTTATTTAATTTACGCAAGTTTAAATGTTAGCCACAGTCTGGCGCTGGATCTAGTTTCAGTGCTGCTGTTAGACAAAATGTTTTTGACGAATCCGAATCATGCATTTTATGGCAATGTGTAAAGTCCTGTTCAGGTACGTGATTATTGGCGTCTTCAGAAGAAACAGAAGCAACTTCTGGTGCACTATATGAAATATTCTGCAACTTCTTCTCGTATAATTTTCGGAATCTATTTTTTTAACAAATTCTACATGGAAACTAGACCGTTAATGACAGTCTATTAAAAAAAACAGGTTTCTGCAGCATATTCTAAATCCACGCCTCTTTAATCACTCTCTCAGAATTTGCCTGCAGGCGAATGGGGCAACATGCTGGTGGTTTCTGCACACTTTTGTTCTCTTCTTTTTTTCCGATCAATTAGTTACTTCATGGGTGTAGCTTGAACTAAAGCAGGCTTTGTCAGGGGTGGGGTTGGGTGTTAAGGAGAGGGTAACGGATAATTCTGTGCTGTAGGCTGTTGGAGGTGTAAAGAGGCTGCGTAAGGTCATTGGTTGTTTTACGTAAGCTGCGTTTAGCTTATTCTACATTCCAAATCAACGTTATATAAATATTTCATACCGGAGCAGCCGCTTTCGGGGTGTGTGTGGTGTGTGTGTGTGTGGTGTGTGTGTGTGTGTGTAAAGAAAGCTGTCTTAGCCCTTTACTGAGTTTTACTGAGTTTCTCCACAGCTGACCAGGGAGCAAACTTCACTTGATTAGTTCAGGATTCTTGGCCTTTTAGTGATTTCTGTCGATATGTCGATTATCTCTCTACAAATAGGGCTGCGTTTTAAAGTTGTTTGTTTGAGCAGACTTAAATAATGAAAAAAAGTGCACAATCCTGTCTAGTAATTAAATGTATATGTGGTAAGTTACAGTACTACATGTGCAGACCGAACCAAGTTCCATCACATTTTACTTAAAACTCTTCTGTTTAGCAGTCGACCTCAAAGAATGATTGTGCTTTCATCCCCCGAACAGATATAATGGTAAACTTCCGCTTAGCCTACATTTATCGATCCTTCAGTACTTCACTGACTTTTAGTACTTCATGACTTTGTGCCCACAGACTCCACCTGACACTTTCACATATTGCGAGGCACTGAGCCAAGCAAGTGAGACATGTTCTTAGCGAAGAAAGCAGAAAAGCCTGCAGGTATAGAAATAGAGCAAAACTTTGAAAAAAATCAAACACACTTCACTTTATCACCTTCACGCATCTTCTCTCACCTGCATCCCTTCTGCAAAAATATCTGCATGGAAAGAAAACGAGAAAAGGAAAAGTGTTGTGGAACCAGACAGACTGGTCCCATTGCTCCACGCCTGAGCTGCTGGCTACGGGCTACGAGATTGGAGCTGATATATATCACTTCAGGAACTGTGGCGAAGGTCTGATTGACGGGTATTGGCTGTTTGACTTAACTTAGTATAAAGGTCCTGCCAATATGTCTTTTATATGTCTCTTTCTGTCTCGCTGTGAAATGGATCAGGATCAACCCTCTGAACTGCCGTTGATTATAAATACTCACTGCTTGTCACAGGTACTCAAATTTGTTTCCTTAAATATCTCATCTTATAAAGTTGTTGTTAGAGTTCAGGGTTAGCTGTGATACAGCGCCCCTGGAGCAGGAAGGGTGAAGGGTCTCACTCAAGGACCCGGCAGTGGCTGACTGGCGGTGGTGGGGTTTGAACCCCCGGTCTTCCTCTTTCAATCATCAGCTCAGTGCCTTAACTATTTGAGCCACCACTGACTCCTGGGGGTGACGTTCTGGTGACGTTGTTACCCACGCTGGCCCAACCAAAGCCCCACTGGGCAAGTTTAAATGGACGATGGTGTCTCTTTGCTCTAATTATTGCTCTTCGCTGTATGTTTTCTACCTCGTTTATAATTTGTTCATAAGTTTTTTATATCCTTGGGAAAAAAGGGCAGGGAAAGATGGCACATGAGAGACGGCGCCGACTGTATGGAGACATCAGGGAAGTCGTTAGCACTACATTTGTAAGCTTTGTTTTGTAATTAATTAGTTAGAGTAATTAGTTGGGTGTGTAATGCAGAAGATTTTTTATTTACATATATTTATTTGTAGATTATGAACAGACTAGTCGGGTTTTTTTTCTTTTGTTCCCCTTCCTGAATTTAGTTTTCTCTGATTGTTAATTTGATGGTTTTGTAAATAAAATGATGTACATAGCTTTTTATTAATATGTGCCAATTAAACTGCTTTTTCATTTATGTTCGATTTAATTTGTGTTCTTGCCACCAGCACCAACAAAAAGTTGTAACACTTCAAGACATAAAACAAATATTTAACTAGATAATGTGTTTGCAAAGCTTTTGCTATTTATTTATTTATTTTATTTTATTTATTCTGTGATAATTTTATTTAATTTATCACAGAATACTTTGTAGATTTAGCTAAACTGACATTGATGTTGATTTGTAAAGCTTCTTTAATATTTTAATCTGTGTTTTTTAGCTTAGCCGCAGCTGCTGGTTGTTGGTCAATAACTAAAGTAGTCATTTTTCACCCTTTTTGGCGCTTCAGTATGTCGACTGAAGGGAAATGGACTTAAAGTGGCTTTCGAATGCGATTTTTGGAAAACTTCTGCCTGTTGTATTAAATAGCATTCCAAATTTGGGCAAATTTGGAGGAAACCAGACCGACCTGGCAACACTGCTCAGCGCGGGACTATAATAAAACAGCGAAGTCAATCAACAATCGTGGGCGTGGCCTTAATCTGTGTGAAGAATAGCTTGATTTGGAAAAGGGGGAGTGAGTTAATGAGATCTTTAGCATTAAAGGCTGGTTGTGAAAAAGTGCATGTCGAATCTGATGACCATTTAAAGGACATTTAGCTTTAGCCGGAGATGTTTTGCCTTTTTTATAAATAAAAATAATATTATATTATAAAATAAAATAACGCCTAATTTTATTAGCTGAAACGTCTTTAAATTTAAGATCCATATGAAATTTTTTTTTTAACAACATACGGTGCCCAGAAGGTAACGGACACACACTCCCACTTTAAATGAACACCAAATTAACCACAGACATGAACAGGAACCAGTAAGGAGGTACTTCGTCATTGTGAGCAAACTGCTTGTATAAGGAAGAAAAAGTGATTGCAGGTTTAGTTCCTCCGGAAAACAAGTACCTCATTCGGGGAACCATCATCACACCAACCTTCTGTTAACTGTAGAAACCCAAATCATTGTTTTAAATGTCTTATTTTAAGTTTGGAAAGTTTTAACTCAGTGGATAGAATCAGATCATTGTGGGTTCAATTCCCAGCACCTGCTAATCAGCTAAATCATCTGTTGCACAGCAAGTAACGTGTGTGTTTTTGTTAAATGAACCTATTCTACTGTGAATCATCATCCGAACGAATACGTGCCGACGCGGCGGTGAAACACCGGCGTTTTTATGGTTTCAGGTTCTGAATGGTGATTCCAGGTGTTTCCATTTTTCAGGGTTATTTTGGAGTCGAACTTTCTTTCTTGTAATAAACGATAACGATCTCTTGCGGCCGTTGCTGATTTTCTGCTCGGAACTCTGTGCTATTTCACATGACTTTGTTAACTTGGGCAACCAGGACAGCTTCATTACCAGCAGCCACGACGCTCGTACACCTACACTTACACCTATACGTATTTACAGTATATAAAGCCAGTTACTAGAAGTCTGCGGGAAAATTCCTTTTTCTCGTAGGGGCAATTTCCGGAAACTTGTTTTATAATGTAAAGATAATTTTTTGGGGTTGAGTTCAGAATTAGTGCACAGCTCATGTATGCTGTAGCACATACTGTACTTCCTGGAAAAATCAGCGAGCTGCTAGCTGTAACAGGATGTGCGGGGGATGAAGATTTACATTTCAGAAGACACCAGATAAAAACTGACACATCTTGTCTTACTTTAAAAAAAGCACTTGTGATATCACAGTACTGAATGTTATAATTAATATATTCAGCAAAACTTTTTTGGGGGATTAAATGTTAAGAAAAAAGTTCAATGTTTCTATATAAAGCTGAATTATAGAGCTCGACCGATTTCACTGATTTTACCGATATCGATATCTAGGTTGGACTAGATTTGCTGATTACTGGCAAACAGATGTGACCATCATGACATTAAAGATTTGTGTCTAACTGAAAGTTGGTGAGTTTGTTAACCGCTGCAGAACTCCGGTCAGAGAACAGAGTCAGATTGAGTTTCAACTGTTTATTAGTGCAAGATTGAACCAAACACAGAGAAAAACGTTTCTCAAATATACAAATGGAATAGCAATAAGTATTCGTTCCATAAATACTAGAAGATAATATAATAAAAAAATATTAACAATGACACACAATACATTTGTAACCTGGTAATATATATTAAACAGAATAAATACACCTAAACATAAAAGCATAAACAACCGCACATACCGCAGTACCTAATGAAAATATGAACTGTGTTATGAACGGGATGCGCTATCTGCATATTGCATCACAAACTTTCTCTTGCACATAAACACTGTACTCTGAAAAGTCACTGCGCTCTTTCCATGCATCGCGCAGTATCGCGTGTAAAAAACAAATGCACATGCGGTCAGTGATTTTGGCTTCCGGACGCCGCTCTCGCCAAAGACATGTTGGCTCTGCCACTATATAATGACAACAGACTCTTCTCAGCCGCTCCAGTAAAAACACATACAACCTGGGAAAACTATCAGCAGGGATTTCTACCGATAACCGATAGGTCCGGGTATCAACTATCGGCCGCGACCTTTACTCAATTACACCATGTTTCTCAGTCATTTTCCAGAAAACTAAAAATACTTTTATCTAAATTTAAGCTCCAGGTTTAGTCATTTAGGAATTTATTAGCAGTATAGAGTCTTGTAGCAAAAGTATCGGGACACCTGACTATCACACTGCACATTCACAATGCAGGCAAAAATTCTATATGTGCTATTAAACCCCCACAGATCAGATGTTCTGCGATGCGACCGCAGTGTGAACGGTCATGTTGGAATCATGCGTCATCACCCCACACCGTCACGTAAGGACAAACACTTGATATGTAATCGATTGGGCTGAAGGCGTTCATGTCACCATCCCACAACTTCTGATTCCAGCTTGGCACTCACACACACACACACACACACACACACCTCCATACTGAAGTAGCACTAAAATATATCTCACTAAAACCGTTTCACTGAAATAAACTTTTGGGACTCTGTAGTGTGTAACCACATGATTTTTGTTGGACTGTAATAGATTAATGGCTTTATACAGCTTTGTGAATGTATGTTTCGCTGTTGCCGTTGATTACACCTGGTGTGTGTTTTATCTTAAAACAGTTTGCATCATTCAATCACAAGAATCTCAGCTTTCTAAAAATATCTACCATGTTTAGCTTTTCTGTGCTGTGCCTCGCATCAACGCTAACAGGTTTTAATCCATATTAGGTAAAAATCTCCAGAGTTTATAATCGCTACAGACATATTATTGTTAATCATGGTTACATATGATATCGTTTATCGGCTCAACTCTACTTCTGGGCCTTGCTTACTTACATAAATATACTCTGCTCTGAATAAAGGTGTCTACTAAAATTATTTTTTCACCTTTCAACTGAAATTAACTCGCCTTCACAAAAATCACAAGCCATATTGTAATACACAAAATATATTAACATTAAACATTACATTTAACAGCTTTTATATGAGGTTGATATGATAAATATGAATTAATGTGTGTAATGTGAGTGTATAGACAAATGTGTGCAGTTATACATATCTAACAGAACTGAGCGGATGTCTATAGCCAATAGACTGTGGAAGGGGTTAGAAGTTGCCTTCACAACGGTAGAAGCTCTGCATACAAAGCGAATCTGAAATAGGTTCTGTGATCCTCTCAGCTGCCCTCATTTACATTTGTGGCATTTATCGCAAGCGACTTACATTATTCTCTGTTATACAACTGAGCAAGAAGGGGTTGATGGTCTTACTCAGAGGCCCAGCAGTGGTAGCTTGGTGGTGCTGGGAATCGAACCCTGGTATTCAATTTATTAGTCCAACACTTCAATCACTGGCCTACCACTTCCCCCCACTCTCACTTGTGTTCTAAAGTATTGCAATTTCCAAACCAAATAGCTGGCCAGGTCACTCTTCCCACTTCCTCTGTAGAAGGTGGTAAGGACGAGTGATGGAAAACTGGCTCTCTTTAGTCTCTGCAAAAAATCTTAGAGTTTGCCTAAGAACTTAAAACTTGTTTTTCTCTTTTTTGTTTTCCGTCTTTTCTATAATTCTACATTTATACCCTTAGAATCCATAAAAATCTTAAACACTTTTACTTCAACCCAGTTTTTCCCAATTTGTTCATTTGACAATTCCGACAAACTCGCTAACTCAAGCAGTTGGTGATGAAACATGACTCACTGTTTAAAACCTTTAACGTGCCCCAGTATTAAAGAAACAGCAGGGCCTTTTTAAGAACAAACTGTAGCTGCCCCACGTGGCGGACAGGTGCTGCACATAGCCGAACTGTGTATTCAGCACCGTTGCAATAATACGCCTTACTATTTACACTAATCTGCTTTAGCAGCGAGCCTAAAGATCCAAACAGCACAGCCTCGAAGCACATAAAAAGCTGCTTTATTAAAGCAACAAACCTCTGTGACTCGGCGCTCACGTTATCCCTCGCACCTCCGCCTCCGTCCTGCTGCACCTGAGCCCTGATTTGCAGGTGACCGCTACGCTTGTGTTATCCAAGAGAGGACAAAGGAAAGGAAAAACAAATCTTCAAAGATCAAGGGATTATCTTAGGGAGGATCCCGTATAGCCAGACTAGTCCTGTAAGTCCAGGAAATCAGCACTCGCTACTGTTTTAAACAACGATCAATCTGAACTTCCCGGCCAGACAGGAAGTCAACTGTATAACATGTATAAACAGCAGAGGCCCGGGCTGCTACAGATTTCGGATAATCTCTCTGGTCAACACACACACAAACACACACAAACACACACACACACACAAAAATAATAATGTGAGCTGTGGGAAAATGGCTCAATCTGTCAATCTGGGCTTGGGTTGCAGTTTGTTTTTAAATGCACTCTGTGACCTCTTTATGTAGCTAACATTTAACAGCTGCTTATATTCTACAGTAAAGTTTTTGCAGATTTAGTGTTGATTTATGTTAAATAATAAATGAATTGGACGTTGATCTACTCATGAGATTTATCTCCGCTTTCTCAAACATCAAGAGCATCTCTGAACCAATACACCAGTGTCCATCAGGATTAGTCAAGGAATCATACACAGTCATACCCAAACATGTTTTTCATACATTCTATTCCAGATGTTGTCCCATTCTTCCTCTTATAATAACTGCCACAGTTCCATGCAGGTTTTCCACTAGATTCTGTTGTGTAACTGTGTGGATTTGTGTTTATTTGGCTACAATAGTAATGTTAAGGTGAGGAGATCTGGGATGCAGTCAGTGTTCCAGTTTATCCCACAGTGGGGTTGAGTCAGAGTCAGGGCTCTATGCAGAACCCTCGAGTTCTTCCACTACAACTAGAAGACACCATGTCTTCATGAAGTTCAGGGGTTTGGTGCACAGATGCCTTGTCATGCTGAAAAAATGCTTAAGTCTCTTATTCCTTTACTGGAACTAAAAGGCCCAATTCTAGACGACTGTGTGGTTCAGACAGGAATGTGTCCACAAAGGTGGGCTATATAGTATAATCAGTAAATACTTCCAGCTTAGTATACTGAACAAGTGTTTGCCAAAATAATAAATAGGGGTATTTACATTTAGGGTATTTGGTTGATACTTCTATCTATAGTGATTTACAAATATGTTTTAAGTTATGAATACATTGATACCAGTTTGCTAGAATATCATGAGTCTATCCATTAATCCATCTATTTATTCATCATGAAATTCTTATCCCACAACGGGTGACAGGGAACCCAGAGGACTTGGGGTATGAAGCAGGGTGGAAACCCATCTCAAGGCACAATCATGTCATTTACAGAAAAATTGGGAAAAAAATTACCCCGGAGAGCAAACAAACGACAGGAGTCAAAAGCATTAACAATTCCATGCCTTGGTTAAATAAATAGGTATTAGTAGCCTTAGATTATGTGGAGCTTTGAGAGTCGACGAATCTTTGTGTATGCGACTGAGTGGTAAATTAAACATATCAAGACGTAACAGAGGCCATAAAGTTTTCCTGTGGAGTTTCCTTTTAGTTAGGACAAATTAGGCTAAAGTTTAACTGAAACGTCTCCCGTGACTGTGTGACAGTGTGGAATTTATTCCTCTGCCTGTGCCAAACCGTTCCGCCAACTTTGCTTACCGAATATATAGTTAATGACTGAGTGGCTTGCAAAAGTCAGAGGGTATAAAACCACAACCACAAGAAAACAGCATACCCCTTTTCTACAACACACACACACACACACACACACACACACAGCATGACGGAGCACTCAGCTGGAGAGGTGCCAAACACTTCTCTCTCACCCAGCAACCTCAGCACATGATCTTGGGTCCCTGTTTGGTTTTTCACTTAGGCTTTATTTGACATGTAGCGATAGAATATCACAGCGCATTCCTCTTTTCAACACCCCAGTACAAGGCAACTCGCTGACTCAATCTCTCTTTCTCAGACCCCACCCCCACCCCCCCTTTTTCCCAAAGAAAAACCCAACTTAAGGAAGACGGCTAACCTGGGGACCTTTTCTTAAAATACAGGGGGGTGCCTTAAACTTATGAGTTTAATTCTTTCTGTGATGGAGCTCGTAACTCAAATTACTTTATTGTAATAAATTAATATGCCATTAATTTGTTCTGGGTCCCCAAAAAAACACCACAATTTTTTTGTTCTATATTTTTAAATGAGAAAATAAATAAATAAATAAGAATATTGTATAAAAACAATAGAATAAGATGTACTGGAATAAACTGGTTTTATTAAGTATAATGTACAGCATTTACCTTGGAGGTCAGACGACTACACTTGCTAACACGCATGGCTGACTAGCTATCCAGTGACACACGGGATGCTGGCCAGATGTTACGGCATTCACTGTGGCGTTCGCTACGCTAACTAGCGGTTAGTGTGTCTGAAGCTTGTAACCCGAATTTTAACTCGCAATTTAAATTAAAAAAAATGTCTGAAAGATGACTCGTCTCTCAAAAAACACGTTCGTTTGGGAACTCGTAAGGCAAGATAGCCCTGTACACGCTTCGGAAAATAATATAATTCACAGATCTCCTTTTCGACCAGTGCTTGCAAATCTTGGGGTAACTATGGACAATCAATTATCCTTTTCCTTACATGTTGCCAACATAACACGTTCCTGCAGGTTTATCCTGCATAACATCTGGAGGAATCGTTCTTAACTACTCAGGCCACCCAGTTGCTTGTGCAGTCTCTTGTAATTTCTAAACTTGACTACTGCAACTCGCTCCTGGCAGGCCTACCTCTGGGAGCAATTCGTCCTCTGCAGATGATTCAGAATGCAGCTGCACGTGTTGTTTTCACACACCACTCCACTGCTGCGCTCCCTCCATTGGCTCCCAGTAGCTGCACGCATTAGATTCAAAATACTGATTCTTGCCTACAAAGCCAAAAATGGAGCTGCACCCTCCCACCTCTAAGCACTCAACACTCCTCGCAGAGCACCACACCGCGCTCTCTCGGATCCACAAGCACTGCTTGGCTTGTTCCACCATCCCCGAGGACACTAGGTAGGTCTGCCTTCAGACTTTTGTCTGTTTTGGCACCAGGATGGTGTAATGAACATCCCATCAATGTCAGAACAGCAGAGTCACTGGCCGTCTTTAAGATGCGTTTGAAAACTCATCTCATACTAATATACCTGCTCTCGACATTAAAAAAAAAACACATTACTCTTTCAACAGTTTTTTGTTGTTGTTACACCGATTTGTGAACTATTGTATCAGTACTGAACTGTTTAATGATGTGACTCAAAGTACTTTTTGTATGTCGCTCTGGACAAGAGCATCTGCTAAATACTGTAAATGTAACTGTACATGTCGATATCCTATCGATTCTTGGAGAAAATAAATCATGTAAAAGAAAAAAAAAATAGACAAATCTTAAATGTAAAATGTAATTATATTTCTGGTACTCATATGATCTCATTCA
Source organism: Bagarius yarrelli (assembly GCA_005784505.1). NCBI lineage: Eukaryota > Metazoa > Chordata > Actinopteri > Siluriformes > Sisoridae > Bagarius > Bagarius yarrelli. The sequence continues at coordinate 118,451 of VCAZ01000182.1, read as the reverse complement.
GTGCAATGCGCACACAAATAAAAGCAACGTGAGAATCTTCTTGCTTGACACGTACATGTAGGTGTGTATGTGTGTCAGAGGTGAGGAAAAAAGAGATGAAGATGAAATGCACTTTCAGGGTTGAGGTTAAACTCAGGTTAAACTGGCGGCTCAGATAACCTTCCGTCTCCATCAGATAGGAAGTACAAGGTTTGGTTACAAGTCACATTAAAGCGGGATGAGTTCTAAACAATGTCTCAAACACAGCATCAATGAAAGACGCTGAGGAAGTCGATGATCGGAGGACCACCGAGCTGCCACTGCTGGAACCGTGGACAAGGCAATTAACCTTTAACTGCTCAGTTAGATGAAAAAAATGCGACGGCTGTAAGCGGTTCTGAATAAAGAGCTAATGAGCCAAATGAGCCGGAAAAGCCTGAAAAGTGCTGAGAATAGAGCCTCTTTCCTCAAATCTAATATAAACGCTCCCCTTGGTGAAAACTTGTGGAGAGTTTATTATACATCACCCAACTTAGGTTTGACTTACAGCTGTTACACTTTACTGACCAATCAGGATCCAGAATAGCAATCATTAAAACATTCTTTTGGTTATTCAGCTTTTCACATTGCGCTTAATTCACTTTCAGGAGACGTCCTTTTGTAAATGCCTTTATTTTGTCACATATCCTTTTTTACAGCACAGTAAAATTCTTTTTCCGCATATCCGCAGTTTAGTCGGTGGGAGTCAGAGCGCAAGGTCAGTTATGATACAGGGCCCCTAGAGCAGGAAGGGTTAAGGGTCTTGCTCAAGGACCCTACAGTGGTCAGCTTGCCGGTGGTGGGGCTCAAACTGAGGTCTTCCTGGTCTTCAGATCAGCAACTCAGCACCTTAACAATTTGAGCCACAACTCCTCAGAGCGACTTACATTTTTTCTTTATACATCTGACCAATTGGGGGTTATTAGTGCTTTATTTAGGGGCCCACAGTGCAAACTTGGTGGTGCTGGAAATCAAACCCTGATTTTCCAATTAGCAGTACCACTGTGCTATCACTTCCCCACTTCCCACTTCCCGAATTACAGGTTTAGTCATTCCAAGCTGACGCATCCCAGATGAGATCTGTTATCTTGGCATTTTTACTTTGCAGCTCCAAAGCAGAGTTAATATAAGGTCATTATTTTACAAATGATGTTACTGGAAAAAACACCAGAGGTCCAGATCTTGGGGACATCAATGGTGGGTACAGCCCTGGTTCTAAACCCTGCTTTAAAAATCCTGGGTAAAAAAGATGTTTTACACTCTATAATTTAGAGGTGAGGTTAGCATGGCTTTTTCCTGAGGTTATAAAAATTCTGCTTTAAAGCATGATCAGCACATTTTTCCCACCGAAAACTCCACATTGTGGCGGTAAATGTGTGGAGTGTGAAACGATGTGAAACGGTGTTAAAATGTAGTGTTAGAATGCTGTAACAACCAGAAACTGAACAGCACATAAAGGAATCCAGGACATACCAACACTTAAAGCCGGACTTACAGCTTGTACTTACTGTACCAACATGATCCCCATGTAACAATCGTCATAATGTCAAACTGTACAACAGCCAAGGTGCGTCAAACACGGACGCACACAGGGAGCCCCTGTCCGGAGTCCTGTGACACCGTTTAGTGACCCTTATTCTCCTGCTAATTAAGGTTCTCTTCTCGCTGTTCCGTCCACCGGACTCAGTTCAACATTTTCCTGAGTTGATTTTAGTTCACAGTAATTGCGTCATCAGGTTCTGCGCTAACACTAAAGGGTTAACAGATGTAGCAACACCATGGTTTCACTCCAAGTGTGAAAAGAACTAGGCGAAAAAAATAGGAAACAAGTTTTTACTTCATATTTCATTAATCAACTATTAATCTATAATTAATTTAATTTTGTTTTATTCTATTGTTTTTCAAATTTCATTTAATTTCAAGGACTGAGGTTTCAAACTATCCGCTCTGAGTTCATCCAAAAAATACAGTAACAAATTTATGCAAATGGCCCCAATTAGAGCTTAATGACAAATAAAGTGAATCTAAAGTGAATCTAAAGTAAATCTAAAGTGATAAAGTAAATCTAAAGAAATCTAAAGCGAATCTAAAGTAAAATCTAAAGTAAATCTAAATGAATCTAAAGCGAATCTAAAGCGAATCTAAAGCGAATCTAAAGCGAGTCTAAAGCGAGTCTAAAGCGAGTCTAAAGCGAATCTAAAGCGAGTCTAAAGCGAGTCTAAAGCGAATCTAAAGCGAGTCTAAAGCGAATCTAAAGCGAATCTAAAGCGAATCTAAAGTAAATCTAAAGTAAATCTAAGTGATCTAAAGCGAATCTAAAGCGAAAATCTAAAGTGAATCTAAAGCGAATCTTAAAGCGAATACAGCGAATCTAAAGGAGTCTAAGCGAGTTAAGCGAATCTAAAGCGAATCTAAAGCGAATCTAAAGCGAATCTAAAACTCTAAAGCTCTAAAGTCTAAAGTGAATCTAAAGCGCTCAAGAATCTAAAGCGAATCTAAAGCGAATCTAAAGCGAATCTAAAGCGAATCTAAAGCGAATCTAAAGCGAGTCTAAAGCGAATCTAAAGCGAATCTAAAGCGAATCTAAAGCGAATCTAAAGCGAATCTAAAGCAAAGCTAAGAATCTAAAACGAATCTAAAGAATTAAAGCAAATCTAAAGTGAATCTAAAAAAAGAATCTAAGTCTAAAGTGAATCTAAAACGAATCTAAAGTAATCTAAAGAATCTAAAGAATCTAAAGCGAAAAACGAACACAGCGATCTAAAGCGAATCTAAAACGAATCTAAAACGCCTTTTTTAAAAACCTGTATTCCATTTATTCCTTTTTCTTTCTTCCCCTGACTTTATTAGCTGTTTCGTAACATTGCTCATGATTCAGATGCCAGTTTCACTGCGGATAATTATATTCTTATATATAATTATATTCACTATGTTATGACTCACGCTGAATACATCAAACATGCATGTGGTGGCATGAGCTCGCTCGGGTTGCCAGATTTCAGTTTTTCCCATGGGAATTGAGCACTTTTAATCTTTTGAACTTTATTCTAAGGCCGTTTCTTTACTGCGTTACTTATACACTATATTTCCAACAGTTTGTGGACACCCATAAGTGGGTTCTTTTCCAAACTTTTCCCACACTGTTAAACACACTCTTAAATACTGTTCCAGCAGGACAATGTCCCTGTGCACAAAGCCTCTGATCTCCATAAAGACATGCTGTGTTCTGATTGGAGTAGAAGAACTCCCATGTCCTGTACAGAGTCCTGATTCTGACTAGACCCCAGTGTGGGATGAGCTGGAACCCCGACTGAACCCCAGACCTCAACATTACTGTCTGATCTCACTAATACTATTGGAACTGAATGATCAGATCCACACAGTCCCAATTTAGTGGAAAACCTTAGAGATGTGTGGAGGTTATGATGGAAGGAAAAGTGAGACCACATAAGGAGTAGGATGTTTAAACACATATGGATGTGATGGTTTTCCAATTTCTTGTAAATCTGGGTATAAAATGTATTTACAGTATTTTTTAAAAAAAACTGGAGAACTTAGTTACACAAGGAGACAGGTGATGTTTATGGCCGCTCTGAAGAGAGAGAACGTTCCATACCGAACTGTATCAAAGACTTAATGTCGCGCCTCAGCTTTAAAGATACGGTACAAAATGTAAGAGAACATAAGCACGAGGACACGCACACAAATACACACACACACACACACACACACGTACCGCACATACGTCTCCTAGGACTATCAGGTCCTTGTCTCATGACCTTTTTCAAATTTGGTGTGAGCATGTTAAAGGATTACCGGACCATATGGCAGTTATCGAGGAACAATGCCTCACCTGTCCAAGACCTGCACATGCACACAGCCAACACCACAAAGCGAAAAGCTGAAAATAGAACACGATGTTTCTGCCGACCCAAAAATATATCACGCAGCCCTCGAGTCAGGAGATCTAATCGGAAAAAAAATTTGGCTAAAAGTTGAAAAAAGCAAAGGTGATCTTTAATACACTACAGACCGCCAGCTGTTCCATGTTAAACCCCGTCACCAGGACTATTCCAAATCACTCCTTCTAAATCACTCCTTAATTCGCTTTGAAAAAATATGGAAATTTAAAAGTGGGTGTGTGATTACACTATAGGTCATAACGTGAAAATGGAAAACGAAGCTGAATGACTCAAATCCATCACCCATCAAAGGCTCGCAAAGGCTGTGCCACCGAATGTGGCAAGCTCCACCCGGAGAACAGGCACAGTATCCACACGCTGCGTCACTCCACCGCCGCACATGTGTGTGCCATGTGCCTAAGCTAAAGTCAGGAATATTTTCTGTCCTTCTTTCTCTCTCGCATTTTTATGTGCATATTTGCACAACTGGAATAAAACCCGATGTGTGAACTTTTCACTCCAGTGATCCGTCTACGACCGCTGCATGTATTTTTAATAAGGAGAAATGTTTGCGGCAGTTCTTGCCGCTGTTGCCCTTTCGTTAGCCGGGGTTGTCACTTCGGGTAAGAGATTTCCAGGTGACGCTCACGCCAATGAACGAAGCCGTTCACTAAATCTGGACTCGCTCCTCACACGCAGCGCTCTGTGTAACGATCTATGTTTTAAAATGAAATGTATCGGTGGGCCGCCATAACTGTCCGTCTCTTAGTTAGCTTCTTGATGAATATGTGTGTGTTTCAGGGACTTTCCTGCAAATGCTAGCGTACTAAAAAAAATATATCTGTAAGGGGAAAGAGAGACTGTTAAATTGTCCACTTACGGTTAGAGTCTCCTCTGAACAGTATACGCCGACGAATGACACAGTAATAGAAAGCAAAAAAAAAATACTACTTTATAAACATATAAACAAATGAGAACTTTATATAACTCATTTCTCTAGTTTTTAAAATAAATAAAATCAAGGAAATCATTTAAGCACAAATCCATTAGCAATAACTGCAACTAATATTGTCCTGTTTTAAAAGAAAGAAAAAAAATGTTGTATTATAAATCATGTGTAAGACTGGAACTGTGGTCTAAAAGTTAGAGTTAACATGAAAATAACTGCAAATCTTTATCTTTCTTCTCATTTTCTTTATTAGTTTTAAACCACATTTATATTAATATTTTCTAATATATATATATATATATATATATATATATATATATATATTTTTTTTTATAACATAATTTGGTATTTTTATTTAATTTTACTTAATATGTAATTAGTTTAAATATGAATAACCTGAGCTGATGCATAAACTATTCCATACAGCATAAAACAGTATAATAACAATTATTAATTATTTCAATTAATTATATTTAATGAAGTTTTAAAGCCTTTTTACACAACTCAGAGATTAATGGTGTAAACTGCAGACTCCTATAATAAAAAGTGAAACAAAAACTAAATAAAAATCACAGGGGAAGTGAGACACACTGTCTGCACTGCGATCAGAGATGTAAAAAACAAAAACAGTGAGATGACGGATAAGCAAAAATGGGCTGTTGTATCATATAAACGCAGAGTTATTCTGTAATTCTGATGTTTTGTTAATGTTATCTGATAGCCAAGAGCTGCTAATATAAAGAGTGAGATAAATGAAGCAGCAGAGTTTTTATCTGGACTCTGGTCTGAGCAACATAAAGCGCAAATTGATAAAAAGAATGTAACTGCATGCATAACAGAACTGTTGGGGGGAAAAACTGTAAAAAAAACATAGAAACTTAGAAAAGTTAAAGAAAAAGAGACAGAAATAGAGAGAAACTGAAGACCTCGACTTCAGCCGTCTCCGTCTGGCTGCTGCCATATAATCATTCCTATCACGTCACACTTAATAAATCATAACACAGCAGCGTGATCGATTCAGAAGTCTGTATAAATAAAGCTGAGATCTCCAGCAGACAGAAATCAGCCCTGTCTCACTGCGAGCTACCGTCTCTCCCTTACAATTCATTGTTCCAGGGATATTAAAGCCGGCCGACGAAGGCGCACCCTCGCCATCCAGACCCTCCAGTAAATATGTCGGCATGTGGTTTAAGTGTTGGTGCAGGATTCATCAGCTTCCAGAGCTATTACTGGGCTTTTAGGGCTCTAAAAAAGGGAAAGGTGTAGAGGGCTATCCAACTTCTGATTGGATATGGAAAGCTTCCTGGAAAGCAGTTTACTCTGGCAGCCCAGGACTGCGGACTTTTGTTTCTTATAACAATTAGCATTTTGTTAAAGCAAAAGTAACAAATAGTAATAAAGAGACAGTGCACATCTTTCTGAAGCTAAATGTGATAGCGTTAAAAAGAGTGAAGAAACTTATTTTTCACATGACTCTACAGAACACTGACATTTGTTTCTTTGCATATCTTAAAAAGTTGGGGTCAGATCACAGGGTCAGTTATGACACAGAGCCCCTGGAGTAGAAAGGGTTAAAGGTCTTGCTCAAGGACCCAACAGTGGCAGACTGGCGACAGTGGGGCAATAACTCCACGACTTAAATGCACGACTTAAATAGCCACCACGACTTAAATGCACTGTTTTTTACAAAACTGGCCAAATGTTGTCATCTCTTTGTCTTTTGCTGCATGAAGTGCGACCAATTGTTATGGAAAGGTTGAATATCCTCTTTTTACTATTTAAATCCCAACTTGTATGTTTGTATTTGTCTATCCTTTAATTCTTTTATTAGCTAGCCACTATTGGTTGTTTTTTTCATTCAGTTTTATTTTAATTTAAATGCGTGTGCATACCCTGCATACCCATGCACTATGCCCCGGGTTGGAACTCAATGCAAAAATCCTCCTATGGCTTGTTTGTTTGCACGTAACTTCATGCATGTCATAAATTCCTTATTAATAACAAGTTTTAGCTATGAAAGGCTTCATACCTCGTGATTTTATTTACCTTTTTATGAACAACAGTGAAGCAGAACAGTTTCCGTTCAAACATGCTTGCGAGAAAAAGTTACCTCCCGACTAATTTAGATACTGACATGCAAATCATCTAAATCGGAATTACAAGCTGAATCTCAAACAAAAAATCTGAAAATTACCACTACAAAATGAGACATTATAATAATTCAGGGCATCAGTAAAAATTTCACTAGTTGAATATTGTTGCGTTTGTTTGAAAACATTTAAAAGAAACTTTAGCCAACATTAGAGAAAAGGTTCAAGTGGCAGAGCAAGAAACAGGAAGTAAAGAGAAACTTTTATAAATAAAAAGCACCGCAATTTGACCAACAAAAAATTATTATTATATTATTATAAAAAGTGTAAATTTCTCTTTCTTTTATTCTATATTCTTCTAGTTCAGCACACGGCTTCCTATTCTAGTTAATTATATAACACACTGCTAAAGTGTTACTGCTACTGTTAAAGTATATTAAAAAGTAATGCATTATTGAAAGTTAGATAAAAATGAAATAATGACAATAAGGAAATGAAATAAATAAAAAAAATATTTGCTTAATTTAGCAAACAGTCTTAATTAAAAGTTTGGTGTTAATTACTAATTACTTTACCAACATAATCAAAGCAGCGCAGGCAACCAATCGTTTTAAAACTATAAGTGAGTGAAATAGAGCATCGGGAGCAGGACCAGGCCAAAAGAACTGTTTCCGGTCTAAACAATGGATAGCTTGTACCCCCCCCCCCCCCCAACAACAACACACACACACCCACACACACACACACACACACACACACACACATTTTTCAGAAATGTATTTTCAAAACCATTTTACTTAAATTAATGTGTTGTTTTTGAGACATTATTATTTTTAGTGTTTTCCAAGTAAAAAAGGAAACAAATTCCAACAAATTTATAACTGTTTCTATAAAAATATTTAAGGAGTTGAAGCTGAAGATTTATTCTCTTCAGAATTTTACAGGCTATACACAGAGTGTAAAACAGTTTATCTCTAAAGTTTTTACATATTACCCGAGTCTGTGGTTTGGGGTATAACTCATGTCTGTCAGGTTCTTTAGAACATTTGCATAACTTCTCTATCTTTGGCCTCGAACTGTTAGTCCAACAGTTATTGCAGCATAACAGTATGTACAATAACTATACAATAACATAAACTAAACATCCATCTCTTTATTTTTTCATCCATCCATCCATTCACCTATCCATCCATTTATCCTTTCACGTAAACATAATTCCATACATCCATCTATTCATAATTCCATCCATCCATTCATTTAATCATCTATCCATCCACTTATCCATCCATCTATTCACAATCTATTCCAAATCCATGCATCTGTTTATTTATCCTTTCAGTTATACATTATTCCATACATCCACCTAATTATTAGTCATGATTCTATCCATTCAGTGTGTGTATTGCGGCTGATCCTGAACTCTGACTTTAACTTCCCGACACTGAGGTGTGTGAAGAAAAATAGAATTTCACTCTGCTGTAATGTAAAAGTAATAAATAAGAAAAAAACTTCCTGTTCAACTTCCTTTTATAAGGAAGGAAAACAGAAAAGACAGGGAAATCCCTGAATACAGGAAGAACTTGCAACTACACACACACACACACACACACACACACACACACACGGCCGGCGCGTACATATAGCCAAACTAGGCAATGAGCGCATGCAACAGTACAGTCAGGGTGAAGAGAGGAAGCGCAGGAGAGCATGTGTGCACGAAATAGAAAGAGAGACAGAGAGAGAGAGAGAGAATGAAAGAATTCTTCCTTTTATTATTTCTTTGGACTTTTATCAACAAGTGTGTACAACATTTGATCAATCAGCGCATGAGGTTTGCTGCTATGCAAAAAAAATTACTGTCTAAATACTATACTGTATACACACACACAAACACACACACAAAAACACACTTGCAGATACCGAGCAGACGATGTGTGTGTGTGTGTGTGTGTGTGTGTACAGTATTTAGACGGTAAATTTGTTTTTTAGCTTTTGCTTTAAACATGTCCAAAATTCATATTGCAAAAGTCCTGGACTGATTTCACAGGATAAAAAAGCAGACGCTCCGTCATAGCTATTGTTCTAAATAAATAAGGTTTTGGCCAGACGGTGGGGAGATAAAAATATTCCTCCTTCTCAGCTTGCAACTCGATTACTTGGAGACAAAGACCCACGTGCCACTGGCCTGGAGATCCAGAGCGTCTCCTCCGCTGCGTAACTGCAATCTAGCACTATGAGGAAAGTTACACTAACATGCTGCAAGTGGTGGAATGCGACGTGTAAATCGACAGCTTACACCACACCTGTGTTTTTTCTCTCGCTGACACTTTTGGGACAGTCACCTGTTAAATGTGAGGTCACACCTCGTCTTAGCATGATTTTATTTGGAATGAGGAGAGGGAAGCGTCCATTGGACATTAATATGGATTTAATGCAGTAAATTAATTTAAAGTTTATTTCTTCAGTTTTATTTTGAGACCCTGCTATGATATTGATTCGATTCTTTGCGTCCGTTTCTGTTTTAAAAGTATTAATTGAGTTTTTGCTTTATAAACAACTTCGTTTCTGAAGCGACGTCCATTTTTCTCTTTAAATGGCCTGATTCCATTATAGCATCCTGTCTTTTGTCTCCTCCTCTCTTGTGTCGGCTCTGCCCTCCGGCCCCGTGGCCAGCTGACGTGGCTGTGCTGCTACACATTTGTCTGGCTCTGACGTTAAGCTCGTTCTCTTTCTTAAATTTCGATGTTGTTATTAGGTCCCTGCTCCTGTTGTTGTGGTCTCAAACACATCTTGATGGTTGTGTGTAATTTAAGCGTAGCCAGTGGTCCGTTTATTGGGTTAATGTTAATGTGAATATAAATATTCTATATAACCACACTAACAATAACAATGGGGCTAGTTTCCTATTAACATTGTCGTTGTGGCTTTAGCAAAGCGCTTTTCAGTATGCTGTTCCTGGAAACGATTCAACGCTGGCCGAAAAATTCTGAAGTCAATGATTATTTTATATATTATATAACATCACATCCTTATTGTTCCTTTTACATCACAAATATTTGCTTCCATCTACATTTAGTTTCAATGAAACTTTATTCAAATATTATACAAACAGATGGTGTATCGGGGGAAGTGTACAGTGGTGTACATGGTGTACAGTGGTGGCTCAGTGGTTGCAGTGTTGGACTGCTAACCAGAAGAGATGTTGGGTTCAGTTCCCAGCACCACCAAATTACCACCCCAAGGCCTTTAAACCCCAATTGCTCAGTTGCATAAAGGAAATAAATGTAAGTGTCTCTGGATGAGGACGTCTGCTAAATGCCGTAAATGTAAACTGCTAAATCACAGAATTCTTAAATCTTATTGGTCAGATGTTGAATATTTTAAATAGCAGTGGCTAAACATCACTACGGAGGTGGCAGTTTAATGGTTAATCAGAACTTTGTTAGTTTATATTCTAGGACCACTTAGTTGACACTGTTGGGCCCTTTAGCCAGGCCCTTAACCCTCAACTGCTTAGGTGTATAAATGTATCTAGCTCTGTATAAAGGCGTCTGCCAGATGCCATCAATGTAATGTAAATATAATTATTGATCAGAAAGTCGGGCTCTTAAACAAGAAGTTTAACCCAAATCTGCTCCAGGGGTTCAAAAGGCTGATTTAATAACATGACAATTCTTCACATTTGTATTTATGAAGAATCTTTGACACAAATAAAGATAAACACAGTGTTCATTAAAAAAAACAACACCATTTTTACTATTGAACTGTGTTTGAGTTGGAGTTTAATGTTACTTGATCTGGGTTTGTTTTTCCTGTCATCTCTTTTCATAGCCTTTAATTTGCATGATGAAAAGGTGCGACTTTAGAAACAGAATCGCATCATAAGTGAGTCGCTTTCTTTATTTTTCCTGTCTTAATTGGATCTTCAGGACCACAGGGTCATGGCAGGAATTATACTATAGGAGAAACACCTGTGTATCAGGTTATAGTGAAAAGCACTTCCTTTGGCTTGGTATGTTTCCTGATAGCCACCAGATGGGCGCCATCTGCGAGCTGGGAAACTGCAACACCCACATTCCACACGTCAACCATGAAGAAGTTTATTAGTTAATATAAAATCACTCTTGGAAAGAATAATCATGACTACGAATAGGGTGATACAAGGTCAAATATATATATTGCATTTACATTTACGGCATTCATCCAAAGCAACTTACATTAATCTTCATTATTATATCCAGTTACGATTAGGGGCCTTACTTAGGGGCCCAGCAGTAACAGCCTGGCGGTGTTGGGATAGAGCTTAGAATTTTTATATCAGCAGTCCAATACCTTCACCACTGAAAAACTTCCTCTATTATGGATATTTGGCTGATGTACAGGGTTGCCAGATAAACAGTAATGTTACAGTTATAAGAGAAAGACTGAGTAGTAATTATTTATTTTAGTCTGATTCGACTGCAGACTGACAGCAGAGGGTCTTAACTTTGTAGCAGCCTTTTGTTGGCTGAGGAAGACATGGGATCACATTTACAATCCTGTCACATATCATTCTCACTGAGAAAAAAGCGAGTGCGCATTAACTTCCTGAAGCCTGAAATATACAGACGTCATAAATACCCAACTTCATTTGTGACAGAATGTAAAATCATTGAAATATATTTTTCCGCTCTATGAGATGAGCAGGGCATGAATACATTTTGGTAGCCTGAATGGGAGACACAATAGCTACGGTATGTCGAGCTAGCGATTTTGGGAGCGCTAAAAAGAGCATAAAGAGACTACACAACCAGGATTTAATTCAACTTTAAAATATTTATAGTTTATTTATATAAAAGGTATATTTGTTCCGATTCCTGGTCCCGCCCACTTCCCTTTTCAGCATCATGTTTAGAAGAGATGTCACCACAAAATCAGGCCACTGTTGAACAGTAGATCACTTATAATCACAGATCTATAATCACAGATCTATAATCACAGATCTATAATCACAGATCTATAATCACAGATTCTAAAATATCTGTGTGAATTTCGAAACATTAGAAAAAAGCCGGCATTAAGCTGATACTCATAAGTGCTTTTTTACAGTTACAATAACACGACATCTTCCTTTTCCATTTCTAGGAAAATAGAACGTCTTTGTTTTCAGGAAGGCCAGTAATTAAAAAAAACCTGACGCATGCACTTCCGGAAAAACCAGTGACTTTCACAATCCTGAAGAGTTTGTAGTTCAACCTGCCACATGCATCAGCCGTTCAGCCAATGAAAGATATTTCCTTTACCTTTAGATAAAATGGAAAATTAACTCATTAAAGCCTTTTTAACATCACTGCTTTCAACTATAAATTATTTACATTTTATCATCATGTTATTCAAAGCTGGTGTAAATGTATAGGTTTAAGTTTAGACTTGTGCTGTGGTGGATTTTTACACTGAAACACAGCTCAGGTTTCAGGTTAATGAGGAAGTGCTGGAATATAAAGATCAGGTGAACTAAAGTTTTATTGTGCTTCAGGTTGATTTTGTCTAGACACTGTTTTGCATGATAAATATAATGGCACCTTTTATACCAGTGGCTCAGTTTCCTCTGTTTTTTTTCTCCAAAATAATTAGAGAGGGTATGTTCTTTATAACATATTATACACCGCACACTCACACACACATACACACACCAACTCTTAATCCTCTATTTGTTTTCACGACTTAGCAGAGCTCTAAATTCCTTAAAATGGATTACGCGGATTACGTTTCCTAAACTCGCGCGATCCACATAAACCTCTGCGTCATCATAACCGTCCATAAATATATACATATCAATCAGATCAGACACTTCAAACGGCTGCCGATTAGCTGCACATGCTCAGTTCCACATGAATGACAGAACGGGGTTACAGCGGTATGAGAACACTACATATCTGAAAACAGCAGCAAGAAAAGAAAACTGGCAATAAATACATGAAAAGTAATAAACAAATCAAAAGTAGCAGATCTGTTACGAGGAAACAGGAAAAAATAATAGTCCAAAAATAATAATCCAATTTTATTACTTTTAAGTGACAATTTTTTGTCAAATCTGTCTGTCTGTCTGTCTGAGGGTTATTATTATGATTCATATTATTTATATTATTATTATTATTGTTATTGTTGTTGTTGCTTCTAACATGATAGTTTTTATGTGTGGCAGAAAATTCTAAATTGATAAGAAACAAAAAACCCAAAAAGTATACTCAGAAAATCCTCTTTCCCTCTCAATGTTATCATTTTTACATAAATGAGGCTGAAATTAAAATTAAAAATATTCTTTATTATAGAATATTATTATTATTTATTATTGTACAATTTAATCCTGCAACTCATCCTGATGTCAGTGATCTGGACAAACGTGGACAGAATCGTCCCCGTCTCTTTTACACCATTAACTGCTTTACAAACCCATTTATGGATGTCCAAATTTAGCCAAAGAGGAAATTAAACCTGACTTCTTTTAGCGCCAGACGAGAGATTTCGCTGTCTCTCTAAAGCTCCAGCTATGCGCAGTTTCTAGGTCAAGTGAATAAACATTGGCACTGCCAAGCGTACCTTCACACGAGACGACAACGAGAGAGAGAGAGAGAGAGAGAGAGAGAAACAAAGAGAGGGAGCGAGAGAGAGAAATAAAAAAACTTTTTTTATCTGCAACATAGTTGCTGAGAAACCTGTTTTACTTTGGCAATAAAAAACATCATGAGCTGAGAAACCATCTCAAAGTGCTGACTTTTCCATCTCAAAGTGCTGACTTGTATTAAAAAAAATGACGTGTCGAGATTGACACGTCAACAGCCTCGCTGACAACAGAGCACTAACGTGCATGTGCTATGCTATGCTAGGCTATCAGCCTTCTTATGTTATATAAAACCCTCTGTAGATCTGAGGGCTTAAATGTCTCATCAGATTAATGTCATTCGCGATAAGTGTCCTGAATCCAGCATCACATGTAGGCCAATGACTGGCCTTCATTCAGTCTTATTAGCAGAAGGAATTCAGTCTCAGGGAATTTCAGCTGGGAATTTTCCCTCCCTCTATCGCGCTTCCCAATAATGTTTTATACATGTGTAAGTAACAATCCGTCCCCACAGGCGAGCGGCATGCAGGAGCTATTTGTGTGGGCTCGGTGCATCTGGAGCTTTGCCCAGTGTCGTCTATATTGTGAAACGGAGAGTATCTTGGCTCTGTCGAGGCATGTACTGTACGTGAGTGCACGTGGACACACATAAACACTCTCTACGCTCCTCATTACGCCGGTTTGACGGTGTGTTTTTCCTCACGTCAAGCCGCTTTAAAAATCCAAGTCTTTAGTATCAGAAAACATTTTTAAGCTGTTTTAAAGAAACACGTTAACACTTATAACTTAAGACTAATTGCATCATCAGGTTCGGCTCTTCTGTTGGTTCTCGGTTTGACGGTTGTCGTAGGTGGAGTCACACTGTGGGAAAGAGTCTGAAACCGTCTAACATCGCCAGAATGTCATCAGAAACAAACGTTTGCGACAGCCATTATTCGTCTGCCAGTGAACATATCACACCAGCCATCAGAGACAACAGATTTCAGTGCAGGATTTTAAGAATCTTTCAGGATTTTAAATTTCGTCTCAGACGTCCAAATCGTGGCCAAAATCGCACAGTGTAAGTCTGGTTTTACTTCCACTTGAATCCTTCAGGTGGATCAGGTAGCACTTCTGTTACAGTAAAGACAGTTTGGGACTGAACAATGTCTCTACTCCACCAAATACTTAAGTGTCAAAACTTCTGAGAAAAAACAAATAAAAAAAACCAGCAGATATTTAAGACCTTTTCCTGCTTGCAGAAGTGTAAGTTCTGAAGTTCTGTGCAGCTCACACTGATGATCGATTTTCCCGCTCATAATCTGATCATAACTCTAGACCGTCTAAATCACCACCATTAAACATAAGCAAGTGCTCACGCAAAAAAACTACGACTCTCCTGTGACACATACTGTGATTGGAAATAGAATCGTTACGATGTCTTGCTGACATATAATAATGGCGTGAATTTGAATTTGCAACATTCACTGAAATTTTACTCTGTGAACGACACACACATTTATACGGCATCTAATTTTAGATTTATAACCCAAACTGCTGAAACTATTTAACACAAATCAGTGACTGGCAAAGAAAAGATTTATGACAGAAACAAAAAAATCTCCACTTCATCTCCATCCATCCATCCATCCATCCAACCCCACCTACCCGCCCACCCACCACCCCAAACCCCATGGAATTAAACCCCAAACCACAAAAATACAAGGCAAAACTGTCATTCCACAGCCTTTATCAGCTCCGAACTTGAGAACTAATATGTCCAAAAACTTATCAAAGCCATGAGATTTTAAACGGAGGTCATTAGATTATAATGCTGATGTTGGACTTCATCGCTGTATCAAATCACTATAAATGTTTTACTACAGTAGAATATCAGAATTGTTTGTTGTTTTATTTCATAAAAAAATTCTAAGAGTCCCATCAGTTTTGTGCTCGCTTCGATTTCGGTAGCCGTCCAGACACCTATTTTCTTCTGTTCCTCCTGCAGAACATTTGCACTCCATCAAATCTTGTTAGTGCAGCTTTAATGAACTGCGAGAAATGATTATGCTCTGATTTGCTCACGTAAGTCACAGATAGAAGAGCGCACGTCTCATTTTCTGTGTAAACCATCTGATGGGTCAGGAGAAAGGTCAGAGAGCGGCTGAAAAGAAGTCAGAGAGGTCAGCGAGAGGTCAGCGAGAGGTCAGCGAGAGGTCAGAAAAGTTTTTCTTTAAACATTTTTTAACAAATTCAATGCAAATAATTTGTTTATGTTCAAACACCCCATAATAATCCTGATATGAATCACATAACTTTTTTCTCAGCATCGTCTATTTCTCTCTCTCTCCTCTCTCTCACACACACACACACACACACACACACACACACGTGCATACACTTTCTGTCTCTCTTGCTTTTTATTTTTGTTCTACATTTTATTTTATTTTATTTTATTATTGATCTCAAAACTTAGCAACCTGGTTTTTTTTCTTTTCTTTATAATCATTCTCCTTTCACTTCGTCTTGTGCGCTCTCTCTCTCTCTCTCTCTCTCTCTCTTTCTCTCTCTCTTTGACTCTATCTACCTTCTCTCTTAATAATTCTTTTTACCTCTATCTACTGTCCTCTCTTTCATATAACTGTCCCTCTCTTTCTCTCTTAACATTTTTTATCTGTCGTTCCTTCCTCCATTCTTAACTTATCTATACATTCCTTGTTTCATCCCTCTCTCGTCCACTCACTCTTTGGCCCCCTCCACCCCTTTTTTATTCTCTATCCATCTCTATCAATCTCGGTTTCCTGACTTTCAAATTCTATCACTCTTTATGTCTTATTCTCTCGCTCATTGTACCTTTTCTTCTTTCTATCTGCAGTATTTCTTTTCCTCTTTAATCCCTGCTACCCTGTTTCTCTCTTTCCGTTTCCTGCTGTCTCACAAGAGCTCCTTTTAGTAAACCTTTGCAAGAACTGTAAAACTTTGGGGGACATAAATTTATATGGCACAACAGGAAGAACCGAATTTAAGGAAGTGACTTAATTGCAGGTAAACAACAAAAATTAACGAGGTTTTACGTATTAAACAAAAAGATTTCATTCAACAAAAATGGGTTTTCTAACTGAGGAAAAAGTTAGAAACACTCTACCTCCTACTACAGCTAGGGTTAAGATGTCAATAAGTCAATAAGACGTTTCTTGCAGTCATCTACCAGTCTCTGACATCGGTCAGATCAAATCCCCTTTATTTATTCAGCGCTTTTAACAATGAGATTTAACAATGAGACAATAATAAACATTCATTAAAACACTTAAATTGATTGATATCTATAAATTTAGAGTCCCCAACTAAGCAAGTCAGAGGCGACAGAGGCAAAAAACCAAAACTCCATTGGTGACAGAATGGAGAAAAAACCTCAGTCAGTTCTCCTCTGAGCAGATAAACCAGTATGTCTAGGATAGTTTGCCCCACTCCTCAATGCAGAATTATTTCAGCTGTAAGATTTTTAGTAGGTTTCTTGCACCGTTTCAAGTCGTCCCACAGCATCTCAATGGGATTCAGATCTGGGCTTTTGACATTCCAGGACTCTCCATTTCTTTGTTTTTAGCCAGTCCTTGGTGGATTTACTGGTATGTTTTGGATCATTGTCCATGTTGCAGGGTTGCAGATGTTCCTCAAGAATTCATGGTGGATTCTATGATGGTGAGCTGCAAAGCATTCCCAAACCAGGACACTTCGAACGGAGCTGCCAGTGATTCAATGCTGCATTTGGTTTAAGCCAAACATGTCCTCTGTTGCAGTGTCCAAATAAAATTAAATTCTCATCTATCTCATCTCATCTGTCCAACGAACATTATTCTAGAAGTTCTGGTATTTGTCTATGTTCTCTTTGGCAAACTTCAGTCAAGACCTCGGACAGCTCTTCACTTTACAGTTCACCATTACTTCAACAGTCGAGAGTATCGCATTTCTGTACAACCATAAAATAATCTAAAATAAAAAGCATAATCAAAATCCTCCTTTCAAACACCCACTGTAGTATTTAAACTTTAGTCAAACAAAACAAAATTATTTAGGACGTCTCTAAATGCTGTTTAAATGCATTAGGAAACTAAGAGACTCCAGCAGGACAATGTCCCTTTGCAGGACTGTGGCATAAACTGGAATCTTGACTGAACCCCAGACCTCCTCAGCTCAACATCAGTGTCTGATCTCATTAATACTATTGGAACTGAATGATCAAATCCACACAGTCACATGACCCACACAGTCACATGGCCCACACAGTCACATGACCCACACAGTCACATGACTCAGTCTAGTGGAAAGACTGTACAAGAGTGTGAAGGTTATAATAGGAGGAAGTGTGAGACTAAATCTGTAATAGAATGATAAAAATACACACATGGATGTGATAGTGTCCCACTACTTTTGTCCATATGGTGTTTTTAATGCTAGCTCTTGTGAAATTTAGCATTAGTCACAGCTAAGCAGGATTTAAGCATCAAAATCCTCATTTTCATCAGCGATTTGTTTAATAGTAACCAAATCAGTGAGAATATGCAGTTATTAAATTAACAATGTTTGTTAATTGCTCATCTTAGCATTTGCTACGCTGCACCACATTTCCGATGGCAGCACTTTTCTGCATTTAATTGTAAACTACAGTTTTATATGTAAAGAACATTAGGCTAAAAGAAACTGAACAAGAAACTAGAGAAAGCAAACAAGGATAATATGAAATATTGTAAAATTTGGCACTAAATAAATCTATCATTTATAGGTCTGCTCAAGGTTTGGATTAAATTTCCAGAGAAAGATTTTTTTTATTTTCATAAAAACAATAAATACATATTGACTGTACATTCTCATTTAGGGGGGCACAACATCCTTTTTCAGGGGCATGGCCCATGAGTGCCCCTCCTTGAGGCTGGCACTGGTATGGTATGACTTTTAAAACAGCTTAAAGAAAAACCGACAGCATTTACAGGAATCACACAATAGAAACTGGAGAGTAAGTGCCCTCATTTTTGGCCCCTGGATGATTTACCACACTGTCAGCAAATCCGTCAGCTCCAAACACCTTAGAATTTTGTGATAATTAGCTTGACATAGTAAAAAAAATGCACATGTGTCTCTTTTCCCCAACACTTACTCTTTTTGCAGACAGGATATTTTTGCAGTGGTGATGGCAGAGAAATGCATACACACCTTCCTATCCCGTCTCACCTATCCTTCTCATATCTATTCTCAGTACGCGCTAAGCACTCAGGCTTTACTCCCTACCAAATTAGCCTAGCCACTATCGCCCTGTCTCAAGACATACCTCAGATACTCCGGGATGCAAGCTGTAATCTAAGGCTATGGGCTTCGTAGCAAGAATAAATACCTCTCAATAGTCTTTGCAAAACTAAAGGCCAATTACCTTAATGGTTGGTCTAAAGGGGACACTATTCAATTCTGTATAGTCCGAGCCACTCTGGCAATTAATCACACCTGCCTCCTGAAAACAGAGAAACCGAGCACACCCTCCCGCCCAAGTGCAGCCTGACCTTCATTTAACTGGATGACTTTCTAACACACACACACACACACACACACACACACACAGACTATTTCGCTGAGCATACAGAAGGGCAATCTCAGAACACATTCCTATCATTATTGCATGTAATCTTATTACTTTTCAATATTTGGGGTTAAATAAATTTATTTTTGCATGTGGTTAAATGAATCTGACCATATTTGGCATTTTGGCATTTACATTAGAGAAGCCACCACTGCTGGGCCCCTGAGCAAGGCCCCTAACCCCCAATTGCTCAGTTTTATAAATGGAAAAAGGTCAGTCTGCTAAATGCTGTAAATGTAATACCGATTTATACCAAGCATTTCACACTAATCAAAGAAAATCAAGAACGAGGCAAACCCCCGTCTCCACTGGAAAGATTTCACAGTTAAAGCATATGAGGAAATCCCACTAAAATCTGAACTGACCTCTCTGGACTGTTGCCACCAAGACCTCTACCCTAGTTAATTCCCCAATCACACAACAGCTGGGGGCCTTGGAGTCTTGAAAGTGTGTGTCACATACAGACAGAAACACACAAACACACACACACACACACACACACATACACACTTACTCCTATGGGCAATTAATAATCTTCCTAACATAAATGTTTTTGGACTGTAGGAAGAAACCAGAGAACCCGGAGTAAACACACAAGCACAGGAAGAACATACAAACTCCACACAGAAAGACCCCTGCAGGGAAATCGAACCTGCGACCTTCTTGCTGTGAGGCAACAGTCTACTTAAAGACAGCTAGTTCAATCTGGTAATTTTGATCAGCAGGGAAATTGGAAAGTAATTCTTTTGGGCATGAGAAAAAGTGATTGTTAGGTAAATCTCAATTATTTCTTCAGGCAGAAGTAGAACTTTTGTATTATTAATTATTATACAATTTACTTCATTTTTTATTTATTTTAAAGATTTATTCCAACACTGTGTTTGTGTTTATACACAATAGCTGGTGTATTTTTTAGCCTGTGTTTTGAAATATCTGAGAAATGAAGAGTCACTACTTTTTTCAGCTTCCCAGATGTTTTGGGGACAAACAAAGCTGCAAAAAATGAGCAGCTGCACATGGATTACTATATTATCTGAAACGAACTCTGTATTAGACGGGTGAAAGCAAACTCCCCAGGGGGCCTGAGTGGAACAACTCGACTGCAAAACAATTACACTGAAACCGTAAACACGGCAAGGGGAAATAGGGAACGACCGCAGCCACCATTCAGTCTCGAGTGTAGCGCAAAGTGTCTCCGGGTGTTCTTAAGGGCTCTTGAGGGATTGGCGTCCCTTCTGAGTGACTCCAACACTGCCTGCAAAGCCAGAATATAAGGAGGAGTGCATAAGCAAGGGAGTCACTGCTGCGCTGAAAAACGACTCCCACGATACGTCCAGTGACTCAGCATGTCCTCAGTTGCCCTAGCGGTGTTCACAAGGGCATTTTTTCCAACATGTGACTGTTACCACAGATTCCATAATGCACAGGAGTAAAAGCCTTCATACCTTAGATTCATACCTGAAACTTATCACTTTTTATCTGCAGAACCGCTGCATCACTTGACTTACTTTTAAGTTGATAATGCAGCTACATCTCTTCTTTTCTTTCTCAACCTATCTTTTTTTAGCACATCTTGTTTTTTTTCGTAGCGGGCCTGCTTACGGGAATAACAGCTGAATACACACTGTGGGAAAAAAAGAGTTCCCTCTCCTCACAAGTTCCTGTTCTCTCCCTCACGCTGGCCGTTCCTGGCATGTTGGACCGTGGTGAGCGGCTGGTGCGATCTCTTCAGGGGAAACACCTCCAGTTCACACGATACCTCCTTTTGCTTCGTAAAGAAAAGTAAACATCTGTCTTCCCTGTAGATGATGCCACAATTGCATTCCTGCATGTCTAAAAAACCCACTAAAACCCTACTTCATATGTTAGGTATGATTTTATCATAATAAAAGCTCAACCATACTTGATTGATGTGCAAGAAAAAACTTCATTAGTTTTTACGGAAGCGCAATTGGTCGGCACGGTAACCTAGCAGTGAACTTGTTAACTTCACAATTCGATTCCAACGTGTAGATTTATTTCAATCCCAACCCTTCCCTCACTTCACTTACTGTGTTATCTGCTCAATAAAGGCAAAATCCACCTTAAAATGTTATCACAACTTATTACCTCATACACACGGCCTGCGATTTAACTCGTATGTAAGTGGCTCTGGATAAGGACGTCTGCCAAACACCTACGGTCACTTTGCACAATATCAAGCATTTTACTGTGGAATGTTTTAATAATTTATCTTCATCATTACCGAATCTGTAAACACAATGTTTATACAAATACTTGTGTATCTGTTTAATACTCAGGTGAGGGTGCGAGCCGGTTGGGTGTGGAACCTGGCGTGGCCGTGACAATAATTTATAATCACATGGGGAAGTCTGTGTCTGGGTAAGGACGTCTGCCAAATGTAGGAAATGTAAATGTTGTTCATAAACAATGCATTAAGGTGATTGTCTTATTATAAATTTAATCAAAGTTTATTATAGACTTTCCATTAACACCCTTAAGAATCATATCAACTAGCAGGAAAATGGGCGTCCGGTGACCTCTTTAAGTATACTACTTTTCATGAAATACGATGTATGTAAAATCTTTGGCTTTAAAGTAACATCCTTTCACAATCTGCACAAACCAATTAGAAACCAATCAGTGGAACAAAGACCTCTGTAAAATTCATGCACAACGGGCTCCTAATGGTATTTAACACTCTAGTTCTTGTTTTAAAAGGTCTCCTCGAGTCATGTGAGAAAAAATTCACATGTCTTGATGGGTGCATGTGTGTGTGTGGGTGGGTGTGTATAATAAACAGAGAGTGGGTGTTGGATGGGATATCAGGTTTACACTTGAGGGTAACCAGACCAAGTGACAAACTTCACCCAGTTCTGTGACACTTGCAAGCCTTGCTAACTGTAGCGCCAGTGTTTCTCCACCTTTTCCCATTTAGCAAAAATCGCAGTTTCCAAACCCTTTCCTGAATGAGGTCATCGGCAGCCTCGGTTTCCCAGATGTAAATAGATTGCAAGTATGGCTAAATCCATGCAACTGAAAACCACTGACAGAGACTGGAAAGGCGTTGCAGTACTGAAAGTCCCACTAATGCTGAGCTTATGTGTTATGCAACTGTTTTATTTTAGTTATTTATTTATTAAAATGGGTTAATGATGTCAAAATAGCCCAGATGATTTAGTGGATCCATCAGGAACGATTTGAGTACAGCATCTCCCGTTCTTGAACTGTCAGACCCAAACGGCATCCAATAGGATACCTAAGTCACCCAAATGCTCACACAAAGACACAGAAGAGTCCAATGTTTCCTGGCCTGCTCTATATCGGGGGTTGGATCAGGTAGGAATATAACTTTCTGCTTTCTGTATTATATTTTACAAACAAGCTTGCTGGTTTTTCAAGCTCTACTGAAGCTATTCGCGTCCGCCATAATGTAACAAATTAGCGCAGCAGATGTTAGCTCGAGGTCTGCCTGAAGCATGGATTAAACGCTCATTTGCATTAGTAAGATTTATGTGGGATGGAGGTTTATTGCATTAAGCCCTCTATTTCAGCTGAACAGTTATTCATTTCTCAAAATGACATGTTTTTTTTCTTTAAATGGATTTTAAGAACCGAAAGTGTTTATGGGAAAAACATGGAGCAACGAGAAACAATCCTGAAGAGTCCACAACTTTTCCTTGCACATCTATAAAGTCACAAATGCCAATAAATGGTTAATGTTGAGTTGACTGACAGTAAAGAATGTAACGTTATCCTTCCCGCTCTATTCTTTACTGAGATTTAAACTTTTCTTTTGTTAGGAATTGATTGCATAGCTTATGTTTTTATACCTTTAAAATTACTATGGAGAATTCTTCACTTCTAGCTTTGCAAGTCTTTTCTTATTCTTTCACCAGTAAGCTGTTTATAACAGTGAAATGCTGGCTCCGTTTTTAGTGTTTACAGACTTGCAAATGTGGTCAATTACTTAAGAGCTCTAAGTAAGTCAAGTACCTCTCCATTCTATTGTTTTATTTTAGCGTTTACTTTTATATCAGCTAAAAACCCTAACCAGATTATTAGAAATAAAGGGGAAAAACTTGGTAGTTACAGACAAAACAGCCCTGCTTTTCTATCTTTTCAGCAAAACCGGGCACAAGTCAGGGCTCCTGTATACGGTTGAAGGAACTCAATGAAACAGGAAAAGGCTTGAAAGGGACATGCGGAAAAAAAATTCAGTTCTCCATATAGACGGCAGGCAAAATTCCGGATTGGCCAATTGACTGGTTGCTGATTCTAGTCTGGTTATACAGAGTTAGACTGTGCAAGCCTATGAAACCAAATCTGTTTATATCACATCACATCACAACTGTTGAAAAACTGTGGAATTTGAGACGCATCAGAGATGCATTTTTTCCCTCACTGTTATTCCAACGAAATGTCTTTCGCACAATCTGTCACAATTTGTTGGGTTACTAGTGTAAAAGATGACAACAATTGATGTGGTAATCATGTCTTTGATCCACGTTTATTGATTCGGGTAAATGTTTTACATTAACGCTGCCACGCACAGTACAGCTGACTAAAGCAACTTCTGCATCTGTTCACCCATTTCTACATTTTCAGCATTTGGTAGATGCTGCTATCCAGAGTTATTAACATTTATCTATGTTCTTTAACTGAGCAGTTGAGGTTTAAGGGTCTTGATAGCTTGGTACTGCTGGGAATTAAACCCCTGATCATCTGAATAGCAGTCCAACACCTGCGCTACCACTTCTCCTCTATCAGCTCTCCTGGCATTCATAGTCCTTTGGGTTTCAATGTCTTTCTCAGTTTGTATATCACACCAATATGTGGGGAGGAAATACGCTACCTTAACTATAACCCATTACTCAATATCTGACCAGAAAGCATACATTGGTCCGCACTTAAAGCAGACTTAAGCTAATCCAAACTCGGGATGAACTCACGTCTTCTAAGAGGTTTCTAAGGTGTGAATTCAGCTTGAACTGTGATTGAATTATCTACTCACTACATTTCTATCACATTTACAACTGCTACTCTACACCAGTGTCCTGCTAGTATTTCCTCTTCAGATTCTTCTCCGTCATTCCTCTTTTAACCTGTAAACATGATATAGTGTTTTCTTTTTCTATGAAGCATCGTCTGACACCTGCTTATGTCGTTCGACCTGTTGGGTCACTGAGATGTTTGCTCATGGGCAGCACTGATTTATCACACTATCTTAGAAATATAGCAAGATAAACAAGCATGTTAAGATTTTCTTGTATCTCGTGCTGTTTAATCAGAATGGGGGTTGGAATGCACACAGCTCTGTTTCTAGTTCGCAGTTGGGGTTGCGGCGTTATTTTGTTTGTTTCATGTATGCATTTCTGCAAGTGCATGCATGTAAAATGTACTGGGCAACATTTGCTAGGTTTCCACCCCCACCCCCACTCCTCCCCGTCTGTATAAGTTGAGATATACTGAGCCTGACCTACTTTGCCAACAACCCATGTGGAACAATTGCGTTATTTTCTTTCGAGCTTTTATTAACGACTGCTGTTTCCGACCGTGGGTGAGTTTGGTCGGTTGCTTAGCTGAGCCTCATCCACGATATGTTCAGCAGGAAAATGCATATTTTTGTAAACACTTAAGACAACCTGCTATTAAGCACAAATGATTGAACTAGATTTTGTGTTTTCACGTGCAGACGACGGTCGTGATTTCCTAAAAAACTGCAGCTAACATGGCGAAACTGAGGAAATGGGAAAAATAAGCATAAAAAAAGTTCCCTGTAAAAAAACTTTTCAACTAACTCATAAGTGAGAAGCACAGGCTGCATGCGAGATAGGCAGTGCAGACTCCAGGGCAAGCAATTCTCCTTGTGTTTCGAAGAAACCTGGCGCAGCTTCACCGACGGAAAGTTCAGATGAGGACAGCCATTCTAAGCACAGAATCCCTAGCGTGCAGGAACAACACTTTATTAGTGTGCCAGTGTGTGTGTGTGTGTGTGTGTGTGTGTGTGTGCACGCATGCGCACTGTTTACCCAGAGAATGTGACACTGCATCATTGTTACTTTAAAGGTAGTAATTTAAAGCCAGAGCAATTTTGCACAGGTGCACTTAATTTCCAAAACAGACAACATTTGTCTGACATGAGATTTTAGGCGCGGGTATAAAGTCAGAATAGTCACTGATGATGCCGTTCTATTTACACTTGTTTATTAAGTTAAAAGCCAAATGCTGTGCCTACCAAAAAAGGAATGTACTTTTTTTATCAGATTTTTTTTACTTGAATTGTCTTCACCAAAACGGGCTTTTTGCTGCAAAATAAACATGCTGCAATTGACCTCATCAGCTGGCATTCCTTAAATAGAACTTTCCCGGTTTGTAAATCTTTCCTTGCCTGACGCTGCCGGATGTTTTTAATCTCGCCATGACAAACTCAACACAGCTCACATGCTTAACCAAGTCACGATAAGGGTTGATGAGCTTGGCCTGGGAACAACCTTTTGATGCTGGTGGCGTCTACGCCAAGATGTAAATTAAACCTCTGCCATCCTGTATGGTGTCCAAAAGTTATACTTTATTCTTCTCCTTTCGGCTGTTCCCTTTTAGGGGCCCCACAGCGAATCATGTCTCCACCTAACCCTATTCTCTACATCCTCTTCACTCACAAACACTAACTTCATGTCCTCGTTTATCGCATCCATATACCTCCTCTCTGCTCTTCCTCTTTACCTTCTGCCTGGTAGCTAAAAGTTATACGCTATGACTAGACTGAACTTAGACTTGGTTGACTAGGCTTGGAACTTAGAGAAATGATTTTAAATGAGGATGAATCGCTTGGGTGGGGTGGAGGTAGATGGGAGCTTTGGGTGGAATTGTATAAGTAAATACTCCATTAAAACAATAACAACATGTCAGTATATATGTCATTTATACAGACAGTGAAAATTGCTGTTATCTACCGCCACCAAGTATCTATCGCCATTAATATGTTTTTACTCAATATAAATAATTTCAGTCTTGTTTGAGTAATGAATTATTAATGATAAAATGAACAAACCACATCATTTGAATTACGGTTTTTAAGTCCACTCAGTTGTGTGTGTGTGTGTGTGTGTGTGTGTGGTACAGAAGGCAGCTTTTGCATTGGTTGTGATTTAATTGGACATTAGCATCCCACCGTGTCTGCATTAATCAAATCAAACATGTCCATTAATTTTGTAGAAGAACATACAATTAAATGGTGATTAGTGCTCTCACAGGGATATGCCCTTTCATCTGACTGAGGAACATTGAAATTTGGCCTGGTTACAGTGCAAACTGTTCCCTTCCCTCCTGCTTCGCTGCTTCCTCAGCACTGTTTCCTCACACCGGGGCAGCTCTCGCCTGGAGAGCAGAAACTGTTCTGGCTCATGAAGCCCACAGTGCCACGCAATGCACAGAATGCATACGGAACCATGTGCGTCAGAGCCAGAGTGCACAGCTCGCAGCTGCAGTAGTCGAAGAACTATTTATATAGACTGATACATTACAACCATTTATAGACTTCGATATCATGCATCAAAGTCTAAAAATATGGAATACAGCAATGTTCAAAATCCGAGTTCAGGCATTCAAGTGGTTGGAACAAAAGAAAGGTGCATTGAGATGTACGCTTCTAACATGGTTATAGAAAGAAATGTATTCGCCCCAAATCACATCACCTGATGAGGCAAAAAGACCCGAAACAAGCTTTTATACTAAAGCACAGCACAAACCTTTTCTTCACATATACTAGATTTTGGTTTGGACCATTGCTTGATTGATTCCACCAACTTTCAGATTACAACAAAGACCAAAGGTCAATACAAACTTCTTCCTGAAATACTTTACCCAGCACTAATAGCCTTAGGCAAAAACCTAAAAGCTGCTGATCAGCTATCTGGAAGTGGGGGAAGTGTTTCAATTCCCAGCTCCACCAAGCCACCACTGTTGGGCCTCTGAGCAAGGCCCTCAATCCCTATTGCTTAGTTGTATAAAGGACATAAATGTAAATCGCTCTGGATAAGAACATCTGCTGAATGCGGTAAATGTAAATGAATTTGTCCAGCTCCACCACAAAAACTTAACAGGAGGTACAGAAGACTTTATAACAATGACAAAGTGATATAACTTTTTATTCTTGTTTATTCTTTTTAGTAACATTTAAATGTTGTTTGATTTTTTTAAGCTTGGTTAAACTAAAAAAAGGGAAGCATTGGTCAGGGCAGTGGTGGAGGCCTTGAGTTGTTGTTTGAATGACTAGGAAAACTGGGGTTCTGGTCCCTCTGCCACTGTTAAGTCCTTGAGTAAGACCCTTAACCCTTCCTGATCCAAGGGGGCGCTGTATCATAGCTGACCCTGTGCTCTGACCCCCAACTTACTAAGATGGGATATGCAAAGAAACAAATGCCCCTGTGCTGTAAAGTCTATGTCTTGAGTCTATGTCTAAGTCTTGATCAGATCACCCGTACAAATATCTGCCTAGAGTAGGGGTGGGCAATCTCGGTCCTGGAGTGTCGGTGTCCTACAGAGTTTAGGTCTAACTTGCCTTAACACACCTACCTGTAAGTTTCAAGTCTACCTAGCAAGATCCTAATTAGTTGGTTCAAGTGTGTTTAATTGGGGTTGGAGCTAAACTCCACAGGACATTCTGACCCTCCAGGACCGAGATTTTTTTTATCTCTAAAGTTTTATGCTTTTTATCATAAGGTTATGAGGTTAAATCCCAAGACTGTAAGACTTTCATTGCTGGGCTCAAAATCAAGACTGTTACCCTTTAACTGTACCGCTTTGC
Organism: Bagarius yarrelli; assembly: GCA_005784505.1. NCBI lineage: Eukaryota > Metazoa > Chordata > Actinopteri > Siluriformes > Sisoridae > Bagarius > Bagarius yarrelli. The sequence continues at coordinate 90,477 of VCAZ01000182.1, read as the reverse complement.
CCATAAATTAGCATCATTTATATAAAATAATATCATTCTGAAAATAAAAAAATGTACATTTTATACAGTGTGTAAGGTACACATGCTGAGGTGTGTATGAAATGTTTTATTTATTTCAGATATTTAACTCTGCTGATTTATTCAATGACTCAATAATTGATTCATTCCTTAATTCACCAAAATCTGCAGGCTTGACCATGCAGCGGTGTAAGTGGTTTCAGGACAGTTGTCTAGAATGTAGCATTACATCATTCACTGTTCCAGCATGACAATTCCCCTGTGCACAAAGCCCCAGAGAACCGATTCTGACTCAACCCGCATTAAGCATTTACATCTGTGGCATTTTATCAGACGTCCTTATGTAGGCGACTTACATTCATCTCTGTTATACAACCAAGCAATTGGGGGATAAGGGCCTTGCTCAGGGGCCCAGCAGTGGTAACTTTGTGGTGCTGAGAAATGAACCCTGTTCTTTTAAGTAGCAGTTCACTTTATTAGATGACACTCAAATATCTCTATAAGACTGGAAAAAGGCATCGTAAAAAGTCACTAGTCCATCAGCTCTTTAATCCGGTAACAAGCTTCATGTCCGGAATTGTCCGAGTTCCTTTTTGAAAATGCCATAAAATTGAACTGTATGTTACATATAGCATTCCGGATGCCCAATAAAATTGTACAATAAAAACCAACCAAAGGAAAAAGGTAGCAGATTTCAAAATGATAACATTTCAAAGGTGATATTACAGTAAAGCAGAGACGTAATGGCTTTGGTTGTGTTGGTGCAGAAGAGGCTCATTATTACAGTTTAACATTAAAGTTGGATGTTTGTTCATAATAATGGGTTTGTTTTTAACATGTATAAAAACATGAAGCAGGATATGTGAATGGAAATGTCTTTTGTCACATAAACTTTTTACAGCAGAGTGAAATTCTTTCTTTGCCTATCCGATCTTAGTAAGTTGGGGGTCAGAGCTCAGAGTCGGCTATAATACAGCGCCTCCTGGAGCAGGAACAGTGGCTGGCTGGTGGTGGTGGTGGTGATCTTCCTGGTCTTCAGATCAGCGCCTTAACCACCTGAGCCACCACTGCCCCTGCTGCTGCACTGCTTCCAGTACGTACGTGTATGTGGATGTTAGGTTACGGTTACATTCTGTAGCTTGTGCATTATCTAAATCGAATGATGTAAAAAACCCTCACAAGTCTCTCAATTTGCAAATTATTTAAAAAATCTTGCAAATCTTGTCTGGTTCCATAAAGCAGTAACTCTATGTTTGTTTAAAGAAAAAAGTTGGAATCAACTAAATTAAAAAATGCATGACTACTTTCCTCCCGCACCCGCTATCTATCTCTCTCTCTCTCTCTCTCTCTCTCTCTCTCTCTCTTTCCCTTTTTTGCTCTCTGACTCGCCTCCCCTCTATTGCGCTCTCTCTCTCTCTCTCTCTTTCCCTTTTTCGCTCTCTGACTCGCCTCCCCTCTATTGCGCTCTCTCTCTCTCTCTCTCTCTCTCTCTCTCTCTCTCTTCCCTTTTTCGCTCTCTGACTCGCCTCCCCTCTATTGCGCTCTCTCTCTCTCTCTCTCTCTCTCTCTCTCTCTCTCTCTCTCTCTCCTCTCTCTCCCTCTCTCCTTCTCTCGTTGTGTCCCTGCCTGACCCTGTTTTTTTCTTCCCCTGCGCTATTACATAACTTGTGACTGATTCTGTAATGGTTAGTGTGTACATGTGGATATCAGCGATCTGTATAAGCAACAAAAGGCTTCTGTGAAACATCAAATGGCCGCTGAGTAGCGAATAAGGGGATATGGGAGGAGATTAGGAAAAAAGAGGTCAAATCAGGAGAGATTTACTGAACTGTATTGTTACAGCATTTTATTATTTCATTTCAGAAGAGAGGAAAAAGGTGCTAAAGGGTTTTGTAAGTGAGAAAAAAGCAACCAATCAGACAAAAGAAAGGAAGAAAGAAAGAAAAGTGAACATTAAAAGGGCTTGACTTGAGGAGTAATTTTGGAGACACATCTGGATTTCTTCCTTCTCATTGGTCAAAATTGTTTATTTCAATGAAATACCAAGAAATTTACATGGATTCCTATGGCTGTATATCTGTATGTAGGGGACATGGTAGCACAGTGATTAAGATGTTGGACTGCTAATTGAAAGACTGGGGTTCGAATCCCAGAACCACCCCTGAGCAAAGCCCTTAACCCCCAATTGCTCAGTTGTATAAAAGAGATAAATGTAAGTCTGCCAAATACCATAAATGTAAAAGGAGTCCTCATGAAATCTATGATTGAAGGTTAGACGTAAAAGTCTAGAGGACGTGGTACAGTAGCTCGGTGGTTAAGGTGTGGGTCTGCAGCTCAAAAGCTCAAAAGTAACTAAGCTGTTACTGCTTGGCCCCTGCATAGGGCTATACATTCTCACCTGAGATGGGCTGTTAACCCTCAACAAATACCCTTTGTTTCATATTAAATTGCATCTGTGTTGAAATCACTTTTGAAAGGGAATTGCATTGTTTTGGGCTTTTGCATAAAACCTTCGGATAGAAAACTTTTGTTGCTGGAAAAAAACAAAACTGCCACAAAATACATGTATAACCTTCTCCACAGGTGACCCACAACCAATAATATGCAGCATATGCCTTTATTTCATTTGTTGTAAAAACTCATCCATAATTCTCTCGTTTTATGTTCTTTGTCCTTAGAGCTAAGCATAGAATACATTCCACAGATTCTTTGCAGAATTCAACAGTGCATTTCCCCTTTCAAATATGGATTCCAGCTAAACACTTCTAAAAACTATTAAAGACCAACAACAAAATAGCATAAAACTGATACAGATGAAATACAGAATAAAACAGATACATGGCAAAAGCTGTTTTTTAAACTAAAAATTACTGTGATTTTACTAAGGAATTTAACCTGTAACTGGAGCTACATGATGATTCCATGTAAACACCTAAAACAGGGCATTACAGTTGCAGCTAAAATAAAGTCTGTCTCGCCAATATATACACAATAATTAGTGATTACACTGTATGGCCTTTTAACTTTTATCCATATGTTGTTGAAAGTGTTGCTACAAAGCTGAAAGAACAACTAATTAACCGGAATTGAAGACCACAAACCAGCTTCATCATAATAAAGTGACATCCACTGTGCCTGACCTTTCTAATGCTCTCGTGTCTGAATAAAAACAAATCTTCATACCTTATTATCATTTACACAATAACTGAACCCCTAAAGATGCCCTCAGAAAATCCTAAATGTGCCATGGTTAACTTCAAAAATAACCACACTAACATCTGAAAGTAGGGCAACTGTCTGGGGGTTAAATATTGAGAGTATTCTTATTTCTTATAAACCTCAGGAACTGCTAAATCGATGCCACAACCACCCCAGCAATAGTCCAACTCTCAGTCCTTCTCCAACCTGCAATCTGAATCCAAACATTCCGATTTGTATGAATAATGTAGTTCCACATGGCCGGGTTTTATCAGCCGTAATCCTTTGGCAGTGTTGTAGTGCTGTTTAAAGGCCCTCCGTGTGTCTAATGCGACCATTTGTGATTGGATATTTGATAATGACCTGGGATTAGCTACACTGATCCACATTTCTCTCTTGGTCAAGCAGAAAAGTGCTGCTAAAAACTAACACAAAGCGGCTTTATAGCCGAATAGGAGAAACTGGTAGCAAAGTAGAGGCAGTAATAATCTATCACCATTAAACACGGGGCTTTTTACTGGTCTGCCATTTCTTTTATATACAAAAAACAAACAATCTTCGTAGCATTGGGACAGATAGGTCAGCCCTCTATTCAGAAAGCACTAAAACCCTAAAGTAACCAACACGTTAGCTCCAGAACCTTAAAACTAAATAAAAATAGGTTCTGGAGTGGAGTTTTGGCCTGCAGTGAAGATTTACTGCCCAAACAGAAATGCTGTTAATCTGACTTTATACCATTGGCTGGATTTTCTGTGAATTGCAAGCTCAGAAAACTTTATGCAACCAGGTATCCTCTGCCCATCTGTTTATGGTTAAAATAATCAGCAGATATTGTATCAGGTAGGCTGAATGTGGAAAACAGTGCAGCTGGCGCAGTGTATGTCTCAACCTGGCACATGGTACCTTATCTCTGGAATCAGTGTAAATAAAGTCTGGAGGCCTGCATTTCAAAGTTCCATGCAGCTGTGCTATTTTGTTTTTATTTTTCTGAATCCTCACCCAGCGTTTTTATAAGTGCTGATATCTGAAGTTGGAGGCCCAGCTGTGCCAGTGTAAGAGATGTGTAGCATAAAGCCTTTGCTGAAGTTTGTTGACACACTCATTAAACTTGCTTTTCCCCTCCATTGTTTGATTTCATTAGGTCATTATTGGTTTATTAGGTCACTCCACCCAGACTGTTTATATTGTCCGTGTATAGCATAAAACACTCATGTGTGCCAATGTTAATTATTTACAATGTAGATACGAAATAACAGAACTCAATAAACCCCTAAAGGAAGTTGTTCCATGGCACAGGGTTTCTGGGAAAAAGTCCTGATAACAGCACTGCATGCTTTTTGGTGCACAAATGAAAAACAGATAAGAACAAAACTTTGCCTCCTTAGTTGTATTTACAGCACATGAGTATAATAATCACAATTATAGTGTTTAACAACTAAATCAAACTGCTTTATGCTTAAAAACATTTAGTCTTCTAATGTCTCCTACTGTTAGAGGTTACAAATCTACTTCCAGCTGAAATCTACTATAATACTAAAGTCCTTAAATTCACATGATGTTTGTTTTGACTGTATTTTGAACTTATTTCCATTACTTTTGATAAAACCCAATACATAGTACACATAATGCACTTAATATTTAAACTGCCAATGTGATGCCAAACTATGTTTATGAGTTAATAAACATACCAGATTAGAGTAGTTTTCATTTTTTTGGGAAAGTTTCCAGTCAATTAGTCCTATTTTCCAGTCAATCACCTTTAAAAATTCATCTAGTTTGTATGATAGCATTAAATAAATAAAAACTAAAACCACAGCTTATCTTCCTCCTACCTTGCCATGCTGTCGGAGACACAGCCTGGGGCTGGGTAGCCCTCCCCACAGGTGGACAGGGGAGCCTGCGACAGGCCTGGGCGTGTTTTCCATGTCTCCATTAGTGCTGTAACCGGAGATATTAGATTCAACAAGGAGTTCGTCTGGTCCCGCATGTCATGCCGCGAAAACGACATTGTTCCTTGCGCTCCGATTTGGTAATGAAATGAATGTCCACCTGAATTAACACCAACAATAGCTGATGTAGGCATGTTATTATTCTCTTGGTAATAGCTGCCATCATTGGTCTCCTGTTTAATCCCCTTGGGCACGTCATTGTTTGGAAACACACCAAACTCATAGTTGCCATTAAAAGACGAAATAGGAGGTCCCAGAATTCCAGAGAGGCTGTATTCATCAATATTATCCCTCAAGGACAAGTACGTTGTCTCAGTTGCTGGGAAGAGTCCCATAGGTTGCTGGGGTTCACCATAGTGTGCATTTGTGCAAGTTGCTTCCCTGTTGGGCTCGGTTTTAATATGATTTGGAAATGGTGAATGGGCCATATTGCCATTACTATTTCCCAGACACATACTCCTGTAATCGGTGTCTGGCTCATTTTTGATGTACTTGACCATCCCCATGGAGTCTAGGCCAACATTAAATATTTCCCCATCCAAGGTTTCCACTTTGGGGAACTTGAAGGCCTTAAAGCCATGCTCTTGGCCATCAGGGCTGTGAATGTTGTTCTGAACCAAGCCAAGACTACTAGGGGGACTAGACGATGAAAAGCTTCTGGAGGGGTTCCTGGGACTGGACATGGCCATGGGACCAACTGTGGGTGGACTAGACCCGGAAGGCCTTGGGTTGCCACTACTCCCTGTGGGACTGGACATGGTTGACCTTATATTGGTGTTGCTGGACTGTGGTGTCCTCACACTCCCCATGCTTTGGGGGCTTGAAATAGGTGATTTCATTACATTAAAGGGGCTTGCTAGTGGTGGAGTGCCCATAGTGCTAGACTCTGCTGGGCTGCTTGAGTTGACACATTGCGTTGGAGCCAGACCTGAACCAACTGGACCCAGACTGGTTGGACTGCCTAAAGAAGGATGTTTAGTGCCAAAGTAGGTGGGACTGGTGGTGGAAGTCACAATGTTGTTTCCACTAGGGCTGGAAATGCTGCTGGATCCCTCAGCAGGGCTGGACCCTACTGTGGACAAAGTGGAAGGTGTTGTCGCAGTGCCTACACCACACTCGCCAAAGCTACCATTTGTTAACTGGGAAATATTTGGAAATGATGTTGGAGGAGATTTCATGTGGGGGCTCCTAGTAGTTCCCAACTGATTATCCTTGATTCCTCTGCCACACTGCGGGTACAGTTTTCCAGGACTGCCCTGGCACCTGGCAGGTGGTCCTGGTTGGCCAAAAGCAAATTCAGCCTCCCTGGCAGCATTCATGTACAAGCCCATCGACTCAGCAACAGTTTTAGAGAGCTCTTTAGAGTCTTCAGGCTTGTGACCCTGAATTGGGTTAAATGCAGGGAAGCTAAGCTGCTGGTCAGAGTTAAGCTGGGGTATTGGCATCTCAGCTTTCTTTCTGTCACTTTCCTTGCACTTTGGAGCAGGGACACATGGGGGATTACCTGCATTTACAATGTCCATCAGCACATCACTGTTCATTAGAGCTCTTTCCTCCTCTGTTGTACAGCACTCCTCCGCAGATCCTGGCAGCTGGGCCCATATGTTTTCTCGGTCTGTACCTCCATAAATACTTTGGTATCTTTTGGACTCCATGCCTGGATCATTTGATAAACCTGGTTTAATAAAAAGGAAAAAACTGGTCATTACTTTTTATAGTTAGTTGAACTGTTACATGTTTGTAAGTTTTTTACAAATGCGAATTCAAATGCACTCATTTTACCAAACAGTGCAAGCAAAGGGGGAAAAGGCAGTTTGGGTTAAAACTAGCTGATGGTGTAACCTGTCAAAAAGTGCAATCTTGTATTTGATGACACCTTTTTGCTTGTTTAACATTTTTAAACTTAATACATTATAAAATATACGGCTTATTGACTAATGAGCACATTTACATGTTTAATGCTTAATGTAACAAACACAAGCAGAATAACTAAAGCAGTCTAAACTGGTCTGTGTTAATCTATTGCATGAACTATTCCTAAACTCTTTATTCTATTCATATCATAAACAGATCAGATCCTGGTCCTAAGCATAAATGTTGGGGAATAAATATAATGACCTGGGACACTGTGTCATACTGGATTGTACCTAATTTCTGCCCAGAATGCATGTTGTGTTAACAAATCATGAACATGAAGGCATTAACAACTGCGAGAGGAATAACATTCAGACGTGCGGTCGCTTCACCTGTGGAGTGTCAACAAAAGGTTGGTGAGTGTCACTCAATCAGATCAGTAATAAAGCTACAGGACCATGTGATGCAAATAGAAAACACTGCATCCCTAAGCAAAATGATGTGCATGTTGGAACCTTCCAGAGCCAGGGATTAATTCTAGATTTAGTAGTTTTTGAGTTTCTTTACACAGGACCCTTTACATCGTGTCTTTTCTTTTCCCCTTTTATTTGATGTCATAGACTGCTGGGAGTCAACATTTCACTGTATAACGCAACAGACGTTTCCGGTACACCTAAAAATAAACTCTAGAATAAAACTCAATACAAATAGTTTGTCTTGTCAAATAGACTAATAATAGAATAAAATTCAGTAACCTTAATGCTAATGCTGGTTATCATTTCAATACTTTCCAAAAAAAAACCTGTCAGTGTCCCCCAAATCTTTTTTCAGCTCATTCATCTCCTCTGCTGCTTTAAAGCGCGAGAGATGACGGACAGAAGCGAGACTTTTGTTTTTATCTGCGCAACAAAAATTGCGAGCCGAAAAAACTTTTTCTCTTCACTTTCTTGCTCAACATTGACGGTGACAGGATTCAGTCTGGGATTTGATCAAAAATACATCGCGCTCGAAAGCAAAAGACTTAAAAAAAACAGCAAAAAAAGAATGTAAAGTTCACTGCGCACTGGGGGGGGGCGACTTTTATTTATTTATTTATTTCTTATTTATTTTGCATGAACAGACACACCAGAACTTTCAGTCCAACACAACCACACAAACACCCCAGAACTTTCTCTCTCTCTCTCTCTCTCTCTCTCTCTCTCTCTCTCTCTCTCTCTCACACACACACACACACACACACACACTGTTACTTTACATAACTGTAAATTAAGTTTTTTGTGAACAAAAAAAACGCGCAAACTTTTCCGCTCACACTGATTACGCAGTTCGGTTCAAGGCTCAGATGCTCCGCAGTCCAGAGAGTGACGCAGTTCTTTAGACGATAATAAACACGATGTACCGGGCGAACCGGACCGGACCGGACCGTTTATTCCCGATGATGGCACCGCGCACCGTTTATTGCGCTTCGTCCGGTGCGACCTGTGCGCTGTTCTGCGCGCGATTTTACGCATAATATCAGCAAAAGCAGGAGAGAAATCAGCGCTGCGAATCTCTCAGTAACTGCAGTTCTGCGCAGATGATAAAGAAATCCAGTTATTTTGGTCCGTGTCGCGCAAATAAGATGAATAATAAAGTATTTCCATGTCCGCTTCTTTATTCGTTCTTTATAAGTCTAATAACAGACTTGACAATGATGTTGTTGTTGCATCACTTTAAAGTGACGTAGAAGATTTTAGTTTCATAACAAACACAAGTTACAAACTTCAGATGATTTTTTAGTCCGTCACCCAATAATATGAGCGGCTTCTGGAGCCGCGCGCTGTGCACGAGCCTACATTTCATTCGTCCATTGATTGATTGATTGATTGATTGATTGGTACAGTAATACAGTAATACAGTAATGCGCTATGGAGATAATGCACCTTGACACAAAGCAATAAAAGCCAATGAAAAGCAACGGAGCATCCTGATCTCCTCATATTTACGAGCTTGATGTTGACCTTACCTTAACTACGACATCCAGATTTATCACCGGTCTCCGTTGCTGTGCAACCGGTAATCCAATAAAACGCGATAGACGGAGAGAGAGAGAGAGAGAGAGAGAGAGAGCGAGAGAGAGAGAGAGAGAGAGAGAGAGAGAGAGAAACAAACAAAAAAACAGTTCTGTGCGGCTTTATGCCTGTATACTTTAAAGTGTGTGTGTGTGTGTGTGTGTGTGTGTCCGGTGTTTGCAGTCGCCGTGCGCTCTCTACTTTCAGTTCTGACAGCTCACGAGCGTTAAATCCCCAAACGACAAGAGCGCGCCGGTCCGATGTATTAAGAAAAAAGGGAAAAAAATACCAATTTTTTTTACTTTTTTTGTAAAGTCAGCAGTTTTTACGTTCCGTGTAAAGAACCACGAAAGGAACCGAAAAAGATGAAGAAGCCGACAGACAGACAGGACCGGGTAAAGAAAACCGAGCGCAGGAACAGAACTGCACAGGACTCGCGCGGACTTGCTGAGCGCCGACGTCACAGCTGTGCGCGCGCGTTCACCCCGACGGGCCCGCCTACCGGCCTGCTGCGCGCGCGTGTGAGGGATGGAGGGAGGGTGATAGAGCGGGGCGATCGACAGTGCGCACGCGCGCCCAAGAGAAGTAGGGCATGTTGGTTTATCTGACCAGAACATCAGAAACACACACACACACACACACACACACACACACACATGCAGTGGGTAATAAGTGCATGACCGCACATATTTATGTGAGCAATATTGTTCTTCATCTTTAGAATAAAATAGTTTGCATTTGCATTTTGCTTTGTTGTTTAACTGACGCTGTTTTCCAGCGTGACTTACATTTATTTATTTTAGGGTTAAAACTCGGTGGTGCTACAAATTAAACCCAACGTTTTCTACCAAATCGCCTAATAATACAATTTATTATTATATATTTACTCAAAATGCTTGATTTGAAACCTGAAGAAAATTCCCAGGTGTTGGACCGCTAATTGGAAGAACAGGGTTCGAGAACTCTATCAGTTCATCAGATCAGAGCTGCAGGGGTTAACACACAAACACACACAGTATAACCACCCAGAAACCTGCTCCACTCACAGCTGCTCACTGACAAAACACAGACAGACAGAGAGAGAGACAGAAAGAGAGAGAGAGAGAAACAGACAGACATACAGAGAGAGAAACAGACAGACAAACAGACAGAGGTGGGAGAAAACAGAAGTCCTCTAAACTACTGTTTAAGTATTGACAGTCAGTACTTTTATTCTACTTTAACTACTACAGCTTTTTGGGATCAGGAATTTCACCACCAGGAGGTGCAACATTAAACTTATATATATATATTATATTATTATATATATATATATTATATTATATTATATATTATATTATATCATAACTTATATTTCATTATTTCACTCTTGAGGAATTTGAAACTTAAGAAGACCATAAATCGGGGACAGTTGACTACAATTAAACAATTAAATTAAAACTGACTAAACAGAATAGAAACAGCAGTTTCCTTCAGTCGACTACTTTATGATATTTTTATAGTACTTTACGGCTTTTGTTTTGTAGAGGCGATAATTATGTTAGCATTCAGAAACATTGTACTAAAAAGGTTGGGAATAATATTAACACCATCTGTCTTATAATAAATGGTCTCTTTTTAAACCACTAAAAACAGCTTTGTATTGATTAAGTATGAAGTTGTTAGGACTTCTGAAGGTGTGCTGTGCTCTGTAGAATCGAGACTATGGCAGCAAGACCTGTGTAAGTTCCAACCTAAAACCTAAAAAAAAACAACCTCACATTGTGCGTTTCTAGCCATGTTTTGTTCATCTGAGAAAATTTTAAATCCTAAAAGATTCCTATAACCCTACACTAAAATCTATATGTTGTTAGTTTGACAGTTGATAAATCATTTTTTTCCTCTGTTGAAATTCTGGCATCGTCAGAAGACAATCAAATCAAGAACCAATAGGAGCACCAAACCTGATGGAAGATTAAAAATGAGTCCAGTGGACAGAACAGCAATAAGAGGAACTTATTGAGTTTTGCTGAAAAAAACGAGTGTTACTGCTGTTTGTTTGCTACTAGCTACCATTTAGCAAGAGAACATCTTAATGAAACCTGAAAGATTATGTTTTGAAACACTTTGGTAATGCCCTTTTCTAACTTTTGGACTGAAGCATGTGTGAAATCTGTCCAATTGAAAAGCATTAAGTCATAGGTGGGTGATGTCTTCGATTCAGCATGGAAAGGGACACTGGCAGCATGGCAGTGTCTCAATCCTTCAGGTACCATGGTCACATACATAAGTGCAAAAGCAACTCGATCTGCTCCGAAAAGCTTTGGGAACGACAAACCCGCCTCCTCCTAGCGCCAATTCAATGTCCAGTGTGTGTGGGACCTATTACAACGCGAGAACCCTGGATCCCTGAGTTTTTGCCAGATACAGATTGTAAAACTGGACAAATATAAGGTTCAACCTTTTCTGGTCTAGGTCCTGAAAGAAAAGAGGACAAAAGGCCTGCAAATCAATAAGATTTGGCACAGCTTATGGAACTTAAGGCACATACCTGGGCAAGGATAAAGTAAGGCTTCTACACTGCCTGTGGCAAAGTCAAGGCAAATTTGACAATGCCTGAATATTGCAGATCCTTTTGATGAAGTAAACTGCTAATAAAAACAACTCTAGCGTTTCATAAGTGGGGTTGCACAGCCTAACCAGTATCATAGCCACGTCCCATGATGAGAACCCCAGTTGCCGTGCAGGCCTCAGCCTCCTTGTGCCACAATGAAACCAAGATAATAGTGGGTCTCTGCACACTGACATACCACCCAGAGGGGCTTGAAAGGCAGCTATTGCCACCACACATACTTTCAGGATGGATAGTGTTAGCCCTGCAGAGAAACATTTCTGCAGGAAATGCAGAACTGAACAATTGGTCCTGCTGATTTTGAAGCATAACTTTTCCTCATGACAGAAACTCTGGAATGAAGTATGGTCTCAATGAAATCTGTCAAGAAAACAGCTGCTAGGAGTTGTACCCTCTTTTAAGACCAGTCCCAGTGGGTAGTGTGTCGTCTCTCTGTTGTCCACCTCTGTTTGGCCAAAACATTTCGATAGGAGCTCCACCACTTCAGGGTGGCTTCTTCATTTGCCAGGGGGCCTCCAGAGGCCCAGCTCTTATGGCAGTAGGGCTTCTTCTTTGGGGCTTTCTTAGGAAAAGTGACAGTCTTGCACTTCTGCTCCTGGCAATACGAGGAGCTACAGTTGTGTTGAGGATTCCCAGCATCCAATTGGACATGAAATTAGCAATGTAGCTACCTCTAGAACACTGCTGATCGTCTCTTTGCCTTCTGGAACCTCTCAACAACTAATTGTACGGTGTCACAAGAGAGGCCCAATGAAGTGACTAAGGCATCCAGAAGATAAGCTCTGTCCCTGTCTCCCATACCGGACATGCTCAACCACTGGTTGAGCGACTGCTTTGGTGGCTCTGAGAGACAAATCTGTGGCCTGATGCAGCTCTAAAACCACATTGGGATCTATCGCTCTGCTTCATACAGGTCCCTCAGCAGATCGGCCTGGTAAGCCTGCAACATGACTCATGACGCACACCTTGCAGGCACACCTTGGCTATGCTTTTCCTACCAAGGATGAGTGCCGCCGCACTGGTGACAAACTCCAGCAGCTCTCCAGCAGTATCTTAACTCCTATTGTCCATCTATTTAGAGGAGAAAAGCATCTGCTGAGCTAGCGGTAGGGAAGTGAGATAAGGCTAGGCCTGTCTTACTTCTCCACTAGTTCTGCTTGGGAGCCCCAAGACATAAGCCTGCGCCGTGCCACAGCAAAAGCAAGGCTTGAGCCTTGAGGGCTTCCAGGTATTTTTCTATGAGGTTGTATCCATGCCCGATCTAAATCGCAGACACAGTAAAACCAGACCATTTGTATTTCTGCCCTTTTATATCTGCCGCTATTTTCTATTTTCTTTTAGACATTTTTTTTTTTTTTTTTTTTTTATTTCACAGACACATACACACATACATGCTGATGAAAAAAAGATCACTGCGTTTTGGTGCGAGGAGTGTTATGTTATGCTTTTCGATTGGACGGATTTCACACTTGCTTTAGACCAAAGGTTTTAAAAGGGCTTCCCCAAATTCTTCCAATGCAGTTTGAGGTTCTGAAGGGGAACTCAGTTTACTGAATGTGTTACAGAATATTGATGTGAAACTTCCAGTGAGTTTTCTTGTGTTTGTCCATTTTTGATGTGTTTTCACTGTTGTACAGTCTGACATCCTACAGTGTGACATAAGGATATTGTTTATATAGTCTGACTAGCACCAATTGCATAAGACTGTTAAAAATTGCAGAATGTAAACCTGGCTTAAATTGAAAAGGTTTTCCTACAGCAAATGTCACGCAGATGCATGATTAGATTGAGATCTGTCTTGTGTACATGTCATAGTGTCCTTTGTTGCCATTTATTTGCTGGCTAAGTGAAGCAAATAACCTCAGCCATTAGCATAAAAAAAAGAAAATAGGATACATCAGACCAGGCCGCCTTCTGACTGTATACTTTATATTAAAGACATTATTACTGCATGTGTCACATTACAACCTAACTGTACAATACAGTCAAGAGCAGACAGAGTTAAAAACACAATACAGAAAGCACAACACAATACAATTTTCATGACCAGATAATTACAATAGAAGTTATTAAGTAGATGCTTAAAAATTAATAAAGAAGATGCAGTTCAAGCTGAACTTAGTAAATTGTTCCATAAAGTGGGACCAGCAACAGTGACGGCTCAATCACCTTTACTGGATCTATTTGGTTTGTGAATAAAGATTACTTCTAAATTTTATTTTTAACCAGTTTAAGAAAAAACAATAATCATTTCAGAAATATCACTAAGATAAGAAATATCCTGTCACTAAATGATGCCGAAAAATGAGTTCATGCGTTTATCACATCCAGGCTGGACTACTGTAACGCTTTACTGTCTGGATGTTCAACTAGGTGCATTAATAAACTTCAGTTAGTCCAGAACGCAGCGGCGAGAGTCCTCACTAAAACTAACAGATACGAGCACATCACGCCGGTCTTATACACACTGCATTGTCTCCCAGTGAGACACCGCATCGATTTTAAACACTACTGTTAACTTATAAAGCTCTAAATGGTCTCGCACCGCAGGACCTAAGCGAACTTCTAGTGTCTTACGTTCCACCACCATTAAAGGATGCAGGCTGCCTGTCAGTACCGCGCATTATAAACTCTACAGCAGGGGGCGGAGCCTTTTCTTACAGAGCCCCAATGCTATGTTATAACCTCCCTATGTATGTTCGGGAATCAGACACAGTCTCAGTGTTTAAGTCCAGGTTAAAAACTTATTTATTTAATCAAGCATTTTGTATTGATTCCCCTTAGATAAAGGAGCAGATCTGGGGGACTGATGGGTGTTGAGTATTATGGGATGTTAGATATCTTCCCCTCTCTTATTGATCACGGTGTTGATGATGAGAGCGGCTGGTTGCTTAACATATCAGGGAGCCCTCATGTCTGTGTTTCCCTCTGGTTCTCCTTAGTTATGCTGACCTAGTTAGTCTTGCCGTAGTCTACACTTACTCTATACACTGTGACTGTGACTATACTTAACTTTTCTCTCTCTCTCTCTTTCTGATGAGCTACATATGTCACTCCTGAGCTTCCAGTGATCCAGATGTCTTCTTCACTTTGGATCTGTCTGACCCTTCCTGGTGACCCACCTTCAGTTGATGATCACGTCACATCACCAGGTTGACTGAGGACGTTTCCACTCTGCCATGAAGACGCTCCAGCTGTTTTCTGAGGACTTGTAACTATAGTTGCTTACACACACAGTGTGACTGCATAATTCCTGCCATCTGTTTATCACCCAAATGAGAATGGGTTCTCTGTTGAGTCTGGTTCCTCTCAAGGTTTCTTCCTGTTACCATTGCAGGGAGTTTTTTCTTGCCATCATTGCCCCCGGATTGACAAACTTCTTATTTCGGTTTCATTCACATTTCATAATTATCTTTGATTGTGTAAAGCTGCTTTGAGACAATAATCGATGTAAAAAGCGCCATACAAATAAAATTTAATTGAATAAAATGATCGAACCTTCATCAATGTCATGTCAATATTCCTGCAGCAGCATTTGATCTCTCTAAAGACACATTAAAAAGTACTGACTATTGCCAGATTACACTTAATTACAGTAGTCTAAACAAAATAAAATAAACAAGTAGTAATCTGTTCAAACTGTTTTACAGATCAGAGCTTTAAATCTCGACAGACATCAAATGTGGAAAAAACGAGCTTGTCAAAGCTCTGAAAATTGCATCAACTGTGCACCAATTTGCTTGTCAAAGCTCTGCCATCTTTTACATACATAAGCTTAAAGATGCCCACGATTGGCTAATGCCACTGTGATTGACAGGGGAAAATCAGTAATGCCACCCCTCCTACTAGAGAGCACAGGAAGAATCTTTATGTCAGGGACACCTGTAGCTAAAATTAAAATCACATAATAAGGCGAATGCCAAAGAATTACAAAAAACCTCTTTTTCTTCTTTATGATTCATTCCTGAAACACTGAGTCACTGAATCCCTGCAACTTCTAAGGTTAATCACATTTACTATTAACTACTACTATAACTATTTTTACTTGTTAACTCTTCCCCCAGATTACGGTCGGTAAAGCAGTGATGCATGTCGTAATGATTTAATTACAGTTCATGAAATGCGCACAGTTACTATCTACCAGTCACACCTTTTTAAACTTGTAACCTCAAACCTCAGAAATGTTGAAAGAACCTTTTAACACACACCTTAAGCTGTGTTAGTAGAAAAATTGTTACTGATGTTGACGGTAATAATTTTCCCTAAAAGTACATTTACACTTACAAAAACTTTATCCCTGTAAATCACCAGTTTAGTTGCTACAGTATGTTACCAATGTTATAGACTGACCGATAATCGGTTTAACTCACACTTTAGCCTATTTCCTTTATCAGTATATCGATCTGGCTCAGCCGATAAATGGCTGGTTTAAGAACTGCGTGTAGGACCATCAGGACGGCAGTGCGTTGTTATACAGGCTGTGTAATAAATGCTTTCTGAATTATCTTATTTACAGTTACTCCATTTGGCAGACACTTTTATCCAGACACTTTTATCCAGAGCGACTTACATTTGTCTCTTTTACAGCTCAGCAATTAGGGATTAGGGGCCTTTCCTAGGGGCCCAGCAGTGGCAGCTTGTTGGTTCTGGGAACTAAACCCTGATCTTCCAAAACTGAAATAAAATGATTAATTTTTTTTTTGCACTTTGCAATCATATTTTTTCGTGTGAAAAACATTACAAGTGAGTTTCCTTGAGACCAAACTGAAACATTCTATAGGAAGTGTATTTCTGCATTAGACCATGACCATGACCTCTGCTGTCACTCCTATATTTAAAACAAGATTTACCTTTTGTGACGCACACACTAAACTGCGGTATTGGAAAAGTGTTCGGCGGCTTTTGCTTGTATATTAGTTCCTTGAGGTCCTCCTTGAGGAACTTAGATTTTTAATCTAATTTACTGCACCTGATCCAGCTAATCATGTATTTAAGGCTCCTTTAAAAAATCCATGTTTTGTGGTTTGGAATAAGGTTCAACTTGGAGGGCTTCGACGCCTCTACTCTTAGTGTGTATCAGGTTGTATTCATTTCTACCATGCAAAAACATTTAAACTGTGACGTGAAGGCCTCTTTCACAATAGAATGCAGTTAGATTTATAAACAGCATGAGTTTTTCACCTGCTTTTATAGAAAATAAATCAACCCCCGTTGACCAATACAAATGAGGATTTCGGAATTTCCTATAAATCAGATAAATACTTTGCCAATAACACCGAAATCCCATCTTCTCTGTATCAGCGCTGACTTTCTGTCAGGTTCTAATGAGAAGTGGAATTACGGACTCACAAATGATGTTTGGGTTCTGGTGATGTTTAGTTCGTCATTTCACAGAGACTTTTTTAAGTAGGTGGTTATTAAAAGTGAATCAACTTGTGTTAAAGCACTGCTATTTTATAGAAATTACTAATTCATTTCATTTATTTCATTTCTGGAAAACATTTTTTAGAGCAATGTTTTATTACATTTATTAAAAGAGGGAGAATGACTAAGGTTAAAACATCTAATCATGTTTATTTGAAACAAGGCTATGATTTATAAGGAAAACTTTATTTGTGTAATGTACAACTAGAGTTATAATCTGAACAAACAAACCAACTTTAATAAATGTAATAATATTTTATATATAATGTTTATTTAAAAATTAGATATAAAGTTACATACAAAAAATAAAAAAAATAAGTAAGGGCATGTTGATATACAAATATCAAATTTCTTTATAATTATGTATATAAAAAAAAAATAACAATTACAGACATTTTTCCTTTAGGGGCACAACATATATATCAGTAACCAAAACAAGCAAATGAATAAATGAATGAAGTAAATCAAAACTTCTGTACTTTATTATAAGTGACCAAAGCAAACATTAAACAACTTTAAAAGAAACATACACACACACACACACACACACACACACACACACACATGCACACACACACACATACATACATATATACATACACACATACATACATTCATACACACCACACACACACACATACGCACACACACATACATACAGTACATACATACACACATACATACATTACAAACATACACACACACATACACACACACACACACACACACACACACACACACATACACATACACACATATAAGTACACAATATATTCAAACAATCAAAAAAATATTTATTATGTTTAATTAAAATAAATAAATAAATATATAATGACAACAAAAAATAGAAGCTATGTTTAAAATCAAATAATTACTGTAAATAATTAGTAATAATGAGTACGATAGTGTTATAGATCTTCAGTAGCAGGAAAGCAAAACATTTATCAGTAAACAAAAAGAGAATTAAATAAATAAATGAACGTAGGAATAATGAAATGTATGAATGAATAAATTAATTAATCAATTTTTTGTAATCTATACAACTATAACTATAAAACAAATTATAATAATTTCAAAAATTTAACATATAATTAGCAAAATAACAAACAAAAGTACACAAACAAATAACTAAATAAGTGTATTAATATTTTACATGTATAAATATTTTATCTTTAATTGATATAAAAATATTAAAAGTTACAGCACCTTAAAAATGTCACATGTTGAACTGTCAAAAATATTTATATGGAAATAAACCAAGCATATGAATAAATATATAAATAAATGATATGAATAAATAAATGAATAAATAAATGAATAGATAAATGAATAAATAAATGAATAGATAAATGTTAGACATTTTTACAAAAGCTATAAATAAACCAAGCAAACATTAAACATAAAACAAACAAACACATACATACACACACACACATACATACAGAAGTACACAAACAAATCAATTTGAGAAATATTTAAGGTACAGATTTTTATTCATTTAAAATACAAAACTCTTCCGGCCGTCATCCACATACACAGTGACGTCTCCGATGAGCTGCTTATTTGGAGCAGCCCCTATGCTGAAGTTGAGGCCTGTTGCCCTGCAGCAATGCTTCACTGCCCCTGAGGCATTTTCAGACATGGCATAAACCCTCCTGTGACTCAGGTTGAGTTTGCTGAGTACATGACAATCTAAAGAATTAAAACCTACCATTTACTTATTTTCTACCACATTCTATAACCATCTTGCTGGTCAGCTTGGACAGTGAAGACATTTACATTTGCGGCATTTGGCAGACGCCCTTATCCAGAGTGACATTATACAGCTGAGCAATTGGGGGTTAAGGGCCTTGCTCAGGGCGGTGCAGGGCCCAGCAGCGGTGGCTTGGTGGTGTTGGGAATCAAACCCGGTCTTTCTGGTATCAGCCCAACACCTTAACCACCAAGCCACCACTTCCCCATAATAATACCAATAATACCAGTACTGCTACTACTACTAATAATAAAGAGAAACATTATGTCACGGTAACACCCGTCACTTCACCCGTCACTTTCCAACGTGCTTTCCTGACACCATCACCAGAATTCTAACGATTCTAACTATCTAATTCTATAATAATAATAATAAATAAACAAATAAACAAATAATTAAATAAACCTGTTTATTTTATTAAATATTCAGTTGATATTTAATTTCCAAAAGAAATTAAATAAATAACATAAATGTTTAAACTGAGAAATTCTACTACAGTTTTATGTGCAAAATGGTCTGAACTATAGCTGGGACGGGACGGGTATATACATATATATATATATATATATATAGATATATATATATATATATATATATATATATATATATATATATATATATATATATATATATATATATATATATATATATATTATATATGATATAAATATTATATATAATATAATAGATATAATATATATATATATATGTATAAATTACAAAACTAAAACCTCTACAGTATATATATATATATAAACACTGTGAAACAGATACGTTTTTTGACTTTCAACGTGAAATTTTACAATAAATTGGTACTGAAAAAGCTACAAAAATTACAATGTTTTCAATGTTTGTTTCAGACATATAGAAAGATGAAAACAGAGAAAAATAAAGATTTCTATAACAAACCGAACAAACAGTGTCTAAAACAGCTTTCATGTAATTCAAGACTAACGTATGAAACTTGTTTTACACTAAACATACAGTAATTATATAAGGATAAAAAGTCTGACCTACATTTTTCTGATCAATTATACACTGTTGTGGTCGAATATATTTTTAACAACTAACGAGCTTCTGATTACTTGATGCACGTTTAGGAATCGTCACTTTTTATCATTAGTTAGTCCAAAGTGATTTCACCCCAGTCCCCGTGTCCTGCTGTCAGTAGGGTCGATGAGGCTATAAGATCATAAGTCTTTAGGCCTTCATAAACAGCTGTGAACCAGAGCACAGCTTTGAATGAATAACTAGAGAACTTCAGGTACAGCAGAACAGGCAGATTGACTAATGTGTTGATCCGATTATGCCTGTGATCCATATTCAGTAGGAACACCAATTATGAGACACGACTTGACTCCGGATCGATGCATTATCGTTCCAGTCTTCGTAACGGAATAATGTTATGTTTACTGAAATTGTCAAGTAGATTACAGATTAATATGCAACGTGTTTCCTCACATATGTTCTGTTCCAGATGCCAGGCAAGCACATTACAGCCAGATAGCAGCAGCACTCCAGCGCTACAGTGGCCCAAAATACTTTCCACTAACCAACACACAGATGTGACAATGAAACACTGTATGTTTCTCACGCGTTCGCTGTGTTCCAGTTTTAGCTAAATGTCTTATTTTTCACAAAGGTGGCAAATGATGGCATTTTGGCTTGTTTGCACTAAATTTACATAAACCCGGAAACAAGTTCAGGTCTTTGGTACGTTCCCATGCAAAGTCATCTGTCTTAATTCCACCTTGTATTATTTTTAATTATTTTAAATAGACAGACTTAAGACAATTCCCACCTGCACATGACAGGTTACCAAGAGGCAGAGGTTATTAGATCAGATTCTCTCTTTCCTTGTTTCTTTGTCTTTGTATTTATCTTTTAAAACTTAAAATTCTTCCTTTGTTTTTCCTGATGTAACATTCCTTGTTTTGTTTGTTCTTAAATTTTGCGTAGCGTTCTAAAGGCTCAATAGTAAAAGTGTCAAGTTCCTGCGCATAAAGTCAATAGTTCGGCATCCAGAACTGTCAAGTTGCCACATTTGGCCACTCAAGACCCTCAAGGCTTATAACTGTCTCTGCTGCAGAGGCCTCTGAAGGCTTATTCTGTTCCTACTGACTCTGTAAAACATTATGTTCTTTATTGATTGATTGATCTGTAGTTTTCTCCTCTAGTGGTCCATCAACCCGAGACAAGCAGTAGTTCCTTTTTTATCTTTAAGATTATTTTTTTTGTCTAACAGTATTACAACTTCAACTTTAACAAAAAATTTAACTATTAATTAATCAAGGTTGCTGTAGTTGATTGTCTCAGTTCACAACAACAAACGATAAAAGATTACACAAAGATATGATTTATTCATGAAATTATAATGATTCATATTTCCATTGTTTACGTGTGCATTTTATTGCACAATCCAGCATTACGGCTAAATGAAAAAAAATCATCTACTTGGTGACCTGTCGGGCAGCAGAAGCATAGTTTTACCCTCCAGGGGTGGCGTTCCCGCAAGAGTGTGACGTCACATAAGAACTATCAGCAGTTTAAGTTGGCGGGTGTTTATGGTTAGGGTTTAAGCAGATGGTTTAGGGTGGATGATGGTATCTGTCCGATAAATATCCTGCATCATTAGGCAGAAACTATTATTAAAAATAATTCAACTAAAAGATGAGTTGTGTAATTAGTGCAAAACAAGCTGGTTGCATCAAACATGGAGGAAGCCAGTATCGAATTCCTCAGTCTACTGTAAGTGCTACCGTACCGTGTGCATCATCATTCCCGCCAAGATGTATCAATTATCACGAGTTTACCTGACTCGAACCTAAACCAGTCCGACAGCTCTCAGTATTTTTACAAGAACTAGTAAACAGATAGACCGATACTTCCTTTACGACAACTGCGTATAATTATAACATAGCATGCACACACACACACACACACACACACATGATCACAAAAGCTCTGAGAAATCCTGTTTTGGGAAAACTAGTCTCAAAGTGTGTTACTGACACCGCTGAACAATTCCCACAAAATTGCAGTTCCCTAATATTTTACAGCCTGTTTCTTCTTAAAGCTATCAAGTTTCTTTCTTTTTTTTGGAGTGTTTATCAGATTAATTGGCTGGGAATTCGGAGCAGGTGTACAGAAAACAAAGTTAGTCACGAACACAGAGCACTTTTTAGTGATCTCTATCTTTTGGAAAATGTCTTTCTTTCGGGGAAATATATTTGAACTGATCTTTAACAAGCCCGTCCAGACGGATAAACAGGTTTTAAATTTCAAATGTAGTCTTTGTCAGTTGTGAATGTAATTTACGTCACATTGAACAGTGAAGTTCATTCATCTGTCTATAAAGAGATT
This sequence comes from Bagarius yarrelli, assembly GCA_005784505.1. Classification (NCBI taxonomy): domain Eukaryota; kingdom Metazoa; phylum Chordata; class Actinopteri; order Siluriformes; family Sisoridae; genus Bagarius; species Bagarius yarrelli. The sequence goes on along the minus strand of VCAZ01000182.1, from coordinate 68,256 downwards.
TTACTGTCAGAATTTACTTAGATTATTAAACTGTCCCAACCCTATAGGTGTGGAGGTGACTGAGGTCACATACAGTAGCTACTGTTTTCAAAGGAGAGTCAAATCAGGACACTAAACTATTTTGACCTCTTAAGAAATTACAAAATAAAATGTTTTCTTAAATTTATACACTCCATTAACATGGCCTCTTTTACGAAACTAGTAGATGTATACACTGTTCATTTCTATATTCGGACCCAGTGGTTCTCAGGTTTTTGCTGACGAACGTCCCTCTAAGTAAAGTTAAAAACCCCCTTACTGCCCCCACATACCCCAGCCCCCAAACTGGATGTTTTCTGTCTTAAAATCCTGACCCCTATTTGTTATGAAAGACAGTTCTCACATAAGTCAAATAAAATTCATCATTCATTCATTTGCTATACCTGCTTATTCCCTAATTCGGGATCACGGGGATCTGCTGAAGGGCAGGAGGGGTACAACCTGGACAGGTCGCCTCAAATAAAATTAATTTTTTTAATATTCTTTACGAAACTTTTAAACATATTTTTAAAAATATTGAAAAGAAATTTCATACAGGTCTTGAGTTTGTAAGTGAATTTTACAGATGGTAGCAAAGGTAAAGTGAATTAAGTGTTACTGAAGATAATTCATGTTGTATTAGCAGCATTTTTTCTCCAGCTGTTTCTTCTATTAATGTATTATGGAAACTTGGCAAACTTCCACATACAACTGCTTAACACACCTGCTTCTTTAGCACTCACTATTAACGTTTAAACGTCTTCCCCAGGCACCACCAGATTTACAAGGCCCCTGATGTTGTCTAAACGCCCACTGTGGGGCGCTACCGCCATCACTATTCTTAACTTTTTTGACCCTTCTTTTTCATAACCTGACCGAACAATTTTGTCAGTAAAAGGAAGAATTTTTGGAAATGAAAGTTTTGTGATGATTGATCTGTAATTTTATGATATAGCAGATGATCTCCCAAACTATTAAGATTCAGGTATAGACTGTTACATGGCTAATGGTTGCATTTGGATTGGATTTTCCTTCTCGACACTTTAAGTTTTACTGGAATTTAAAGGAAGAGTTTTATTCCAAGATGGTGGACTAGATTCTGACTGTCTTCAAAAGATGATTGAAGACCCAACTCTCTTCTAGATACCTGACTCAACATTTAACACATAAAAAAGTACCTCTGTTACTCTTTACAACAGTTTTTGTGGTTGTTACACTGATTTGTGATCTGTTGTTCCAGTATTGAGCTGTTCAATGAGACTCAAAGCACTTTTGTTCGTCGCTCTGAACAAGAACGACTGCTAAACGCTGTAAATGTAAATGCAAATATTGATTAGTTTGTGATTTTCTTGTTCACTTTACAGGAATTGAGCTGACAGTGTGCTCTTGCACTGTATAGGCTGTTCTTTTGCCCTTTGTACGCAGACGCCCCTGTTAGTTAAGCTCTTACGTTAGCTCTATGTGGCTTCCTGTCTTATCTTTTTTCATTCTGGATAAATGACTACATTACATCAGCACTAGGTGTGAATTCGAATAAGTATGTGTGCGGACATGGTGCCAACAGCACCCAGGATTACATTAGGATGAACTTTATTCATCTGTACTCATCGCTGTTTGCTCTCTTCATTTCCTCTGCCGCCTTTTTAATTTCACAAGCAATTTTGTAGTATCATGTACATATACATATTTCTGTTGTCATGTCATAAATCATTTTTATAGCTTGCATTTCCAGCCTGCAGCTCCTTTTCATTATGCAACGACAATAAAGTTGTTGGTATCGATGCCAATATCTCCAAACGCATCACATGGTTAACATACATACAGTACATACGAACCATTTTACAAGCAATCTTATAACCCAGGCTGCCGTCTGAAATCAGTTCGTGTTTGCGGCTTTAAGGCGTCTGATTTGAATTACAAAAGCCAGACTGCCAAATATCGAGATCTGACACTTGTGTTGATGAATCATTTCGCAGTACACATTCTCCAAAGTGTCACATGCAATTAGCAGCCAGGGGTTGCATAACATGCCATTCTGTGTGTTAGAGTAGGAGGCATCTCAATCGTCAGTGCCCTATTCAGCCCATAGTATCTTTCTAAATGAAATAAAAATGGTCTTTAATAGCTACGTAACACCAATGTAGCTGTTTTAGACTGATTACAGCGGTCACCTGTTGTTTGAGGCTACGTGGTATTATTGTGCAACCCAGGATGTACTAGACTGTTTTTTAGGCCATGAAATGAGCTACTTTATTTACATGGTACTTTTATGAGAACTGTAAAGAGTGTGATATAATTACAGGGATTTAATTTTAATTTTAATTCTGGTCACTGTAAACCCAATGACGAACACTAACATGATAAATGTATTTCTTTAATATATATATATATATCAGTGATTCCTGTTTGATTTATTTAAAAATTTTCTAAAACTTTATTTCCAAAAAGAAACATGCCGTGATTCTATTAGTAACTGTTTACTATTCTAACGAGTTTTCAAAACAAAAGCAAACAGTGTAGCTCTTTAGTCGTCTTTTCTTCATCTCCCTATAACCTGTTGCCACTTTTTTATTTGCTTTTCTAGTTTAAAACAAGACATGTTAAACCAGGGATGGGCCACCAAATGCCCTGCTTATTTGCCAACTAACCCTGTCCTACTCACTGACCTGCATCAGGTGTGATTAGTCCAATAAAAACTATTCCAATTCCCCCACTCCAACTTTATCTGGAATGGAATCTTCTAATTGAGGAACACACCTGATCCAGGGGAAATACTATAGGTCCTGGGCCTGGTGCCAAACCACCACATCCACACCCTTTGACAATTCACAGATGCCAAGCAGCATATGACGCTTGTTTTTGACCAGGAGAGGAAACCATGGGGGAACATGCAAAATCCACCCACACAGGGTGAAGTCCAGAATCAATCACATTTTATGCATTTTGCCATCTTATCCAGAGTGACTTGGGTCTTGATCAGTAACTTGCCCTGCTGCACTACAAAAGAGCATCACTACTGAAAATCGATTTAATTCAGAAAACAGCGACTGGAAATTTAACCACTGTCCAACACAAATTATCAGGCAAATGTATGAAAGCGCATTTGGTAGCAGTCAGCTTCACCTTTGTGGGTTTGTGGGTTGCAGTTGGAAGATAATTTATGAGAAACGTGACATGTATTGAATGTAATGAAACAAAGTAATGAAATATAGTCCAAATTACAGATGTTTAGTTTTAAGCAGTTTTGGGATTTATTTTATATAAAAACACAAATTACATTTAACCTTATTATCTATATTTGTCCCTAAAATGTCCCTGCACGATTTATGACAGGTTTTACAGAACGTAGCATGTTAAAAATAATGCATGCAAATTTGACCTAGCTTTTCCTGTAGACTGAAAAGAAAGTTATCTAATATAACAACATAAGGAAATGATATAATGTCAATGGTTTGCTCTCTTCCTCTCTCTTCCTCTTTCTCTGTCACTCTCTCTCTTTCTATTGCTCACTCTCGCTCTTCCCTCAGACTACCACACGTTTTTTAAACGAACTCTCACTGTTATACTGAGGATGTTATAATGACACTGTAATCTTATTGTTTTTTATTTAGTTATTTGATCTCAATTTAATAGCCAAAAAGTCATAATTATAGTCTGCAATCTGTCCCTTTTGCGCCACCTGGAGATTGTTTCAAGAACGACTTTAACACGCAACTGATTTGGGTTGATGCCATGGCAGCACACGCAACGTTCTAATTATCGTTCTAGCCGAATACTTTAAGTATTTTAGGCAGAGGCATCATTTTGGACGTGGTTTGAACTGACTCATCTTTTCATCGCTGTTAAAACACCATTAAAGAAGCCACATAAAACAAATACTCTTAGTGTCACACCTGTGAGTGCCAAACAATTAAAATGAAGGTACACCTGCAGCACGTAAACCCTTATTAACCTATTTGTACTGTGTAAACTCTTTCCTGCACGGTTACTTCCGAGCTGATTAGCACTGTTATGCAAGCCCCATGCTATGCAAAGCAGCACGTTACTCTGTGTGAAGGCTGTGTTTCTTTCAGTCAGTGTTCGCGTGTGTGTGTGTGTGTGTGTGTGTGTGTGTGTGTGTGTGTGTGTGTGTGTGTGTGTGTGTGTGTGTGTGTGTGTCCTGTTTGACGAAGCAGCCGTGTTGGCTGCAGGCCTGCTGTGTGGCGCTCATAGAGAAGTGCTGCTAAATCCTAGGCCTCGCTGGAAAGCAAAGCTAAGAACTTTCTGCTTAGCTGAGATTTATCTATAGTATAGTTCTCTATACAAGACAGTCACATTTCCGCTGCAGACAGAACTTGGAGATCGCTCACAGGTGATGCAAGGCAGTAAGTTATTTTTCTATATAGGAATTTTAATTATGTTGTGAATGTTTTATGGACATGCAGGTTGTTCGAACAAAGTTTATATTATCAAGTAAGAGTAAAAAACTATCCAATGAAAAAACTACTCAAGTTTTTAGTTACTCGTTTCGTCTGATTTAATTGACACAAAGCAAAATGCTGAATTTCAATTATTATTGGTGAGTTTTGACATCCCATCCCCTCCAAAGTCTCTCTGTTCTGATTATATAAAACATGACAAAACACAAGTAAAGTCTCAGTCCTGTGATGGGCATTAACATCACATCACCTGTCATTTACGATCACATCTCACACACACACAGACACACACACACACACACACACAGATAGTTTTCTAACAGTTAAACTCATCAGATAGACTTTATTTGAACAGTTTATAAGTCCAGGCATTATTTATGGAGGAATAAACTAAAATAGGGTTGAAATTTGTGTGGATGTTCTACACTTTATTTAGGTGTCCGGATTGTTGTGTAAATGCAGGATGTCCCAGTTTGCTGTTCAGTTTATTTAGTTTTGTGTTACAAGCCGTCATTTTAACACTCACCGCTAGGTGTTTTTTTTAGGTTGGAGCTGAAATTCTTCTACGCTGTGATGTCACTTCGTTTTAACTTCAGAGCACACAATAACACAGAAGTGTGATTGCGTGACAGTTAAGTGAGTTTAGTAACAAACATATTAGCATAATACTTTTGCTGTGTATAAAAACCTGTGTTAAATACTACCCCTGAACTCAAACTGCTTAATGACTACTCAGTACTTATCACACACTCCTCCCTCTTTCACCTGAACGATTTCAGCTCAATTTTAGATTTGGTGGTCTTATATTTTAAAGCATGTTGGATTTGGATTGCATAGTAAGAACCACACCAGGTGAATCTGCAGGAACACTCATAAAATGGCCAATGAGAGAAAACCAAATGCATCCACATTTATGCATAGCCGAAGTTTATTATTCATCCATTAAAAAAAAAAACAGGTTAAAATGTTAGCACATGTTTAGGATTTTTTTTTTTAAACAGACTCTCCAGCAGCACTACTTCATCACCCAAATACTGAAATACACTGACATGGTCAAGTATCAATAGTTTGTTGTAGCTGATTAAATAAAGTGCTGGTAAAAAAAGAGAGTTTATCAGTGATTCGTGGAAAGTGTTGAAGGGAGACTGACTGACTGTTAAATACGTATACATGATTTCATTTCCTGCATTTCAACTGAATCTGACTGATATTACCTGCTGTTGGTGGAAGTGGTGGCATAGGTGATAGAGGTTCTGGGTTATTAATGAGAGCCCCCAAAAAGTGCCAAGCTGCCACTGCTGGGCCCTTAAGCAAGACCTTTAACCTTCTTCTTTCGGTTGGAATGTTTAGACGTTTTTGCTGACATAGGTATCATTTAATTTTTTTCCACAATTATTTTCACTTTCCATAAAATTGCAAACTGTAGAATTATCTTCTTTCTCACCTTCAATCTATGAGGCACTTTTGCACTCAGATGCATAATTTTATTGCTGTAACAGCTGACAAGGTAATATAACCCTGTACTTAATGATTTAGCACCGTAAGCCGTAGTTGTCGGAGTAATTAGGGGCTAATTCTGAAAGCTATTCAAAGTAGGCGTTGATCTGTAAATCATCTGAGCTCGATTAATTCAGAGCTAAACCTCAGTTACTTCAGAGCCGAAATCTCCAAATGTCAACTTTTTTTTTTTGTTTCCTTAAAAAAAACTTTTTGAGCTTCTCTGTTAAATATTCGAATTAACCTTCGGCACTACAGTCGCCTCTCCAAGCGCAGACCAACACTGGAGCCGATGCTCAGCAACAGAGTTCAGTTAATTGCGGAGCAAGAGAGCTGTTAATATTTCACTTCTCACTGTCGTGAGTGTGTGTGTGTGTGTGTGAACAGCCTGAAGCGCGAGACAACACCTTCTGTTCAATAAGAGGTCGTCAGCTAGCAGCTTCACACTAACTTACAAACACAGCCCCCACAGGGCAGCCTTTACTGCCTACGGAGCACCGAGGAGAAAGTGGCGAATCCAACTTTTGAATGCAGAACTTTTTGTGTGCTTTGCCCTTTGTTTGTTATTCTACTGGAAGACCACAGCGATTACTATATTAACGCCCATTACAGACAATTGCACATTCTACACCAATATATCTGAATGTAAACTGATAGACTAGAGTTTGGTTCTGTTGGTGAATTCTTTTGTTTTCTTGCTGTCATATTTCTTGGAAATGCCAGTTTATGGTAAAATTCTTTTTACTCTTTAGGCTAAGTTTTAATCTGTGCGTACTGAAATTTCCTTCAAACCCCTTGGGATCACTGAGGTCATGAGTAAATTGCAAAAATACAGAGAAACCTTTTAACTGACATGCTTTTATGAAACCTGCTCTGGACACCAACCCCATAAGTAATGTCAAGTCAAAAACATACCATACCTGCTGGGATTCTTGATGATGAAACCATAAACCAATAACATTGAAAATTCCCACAGCTTGTTTTTTCATAGCCCTTCTTTTAGCTGGACATTTAACTGCTAAGCAATCAGTGGAATTAGAAAAGAGAAGCTGTGAAGGAAAAACCCAACACTGTAAACTGAGGATGGATTCATGCAATATCTTTTTTTTAAATGCTTTTGCTCTTTTAATTTACCCAGGGGGGCACCTTGTCTCGAAGGTGCCCCCCTTACCTTTTTTTCCACAGACGCTGAAGAAATTGGGGAACAAGATAAGAGATGTTTTATTCTTTTAGAACCACAGAAATATGCAGAAATTAAACCCTGATCAAACTACTGCTCCTCAAGTTCAAGAAGCTTTATTGTCATTTCAGCCATATATAGCATATGCAGTACACAGTGAGATGGAACAGTGTTTCTCCAGGACCCCATGGTGCTACACAAAACAACTCACAATTACACAAAACAACACACAATTCCACAAAACTAACACAGAGCTAAAAACTAAGAATAAAATGTCTCAGCAACATAAAGTGCATGTTTTCAACATAGTGTAAACAGTGCAAATAACACTGTTGAAGAGTGTGTGTAAGGGTTGTGTGTAAGGGGTGTGTAGGGGAGTGTGCGGTTGTCCACAATGCTGTTAGCTTTGCGGATGCAGCATGTGGTGTAGATGTCCGTTATGGAGGGAAGAGAGACTCCAATGATCTTCTCAGCTGTTCTCACTGTCCTCTGCAGGTTCTTGCGATCTGAAACGGTGCAGTTCCCAAACCAGGCAGTGATGCAGCTGCTCAGGATGCTCTCGATGGTCCCTCTGTAAAACATGGTCAGGATGGGAGGTGGAAGGTGGGCTTTGCTTAGCTTTCGCAGAAAGAAGTGGCGCTGCTGGGCTTTTTTGCTGCTGGAGCTGGTGTTGAGTGACCAGGTGAGGTTCGCTGCCAGGTTAACACCAACGAATTTGGTGGTCACTCTTTGCTTTTCTAAAATCTAAAATCTTTCTAAAACTTTCTTTCTGTATGCTGACTCGTCGTTCTTGCTGATGAGGCCCACCATGGTCGTGTCTTCGGCGAACCTGACGATGTGATTTGAGCCGTGCATTGCTACACAGTCATGAGTCAGCAGAGTGAACAGCAGTGGACTGAGCGGAGCCCCCAGTGCTTAGTGTGGTAGTGAAGGAAATGCTGCTTCCAATCCGGATTGACTGAGGTCTTCCAGTCCAGGATCCAGTTGCAGAGGGAGGTGTTCAGGCCCAGCAGGCTAAACTTCTCAAACAGGTGCTGAGGAATGATTGTGTTGAATGTTCTTTAAGGCTCTCTTATACACTCTCTATACCAGGATCAAGCCGTATCCGGATACAGTAATTAACAAACCATTCAATCTGTTTGCAGTAACCTCTAAACTCTAAACAGCAAGCCATAGTTTTGCTGGACAGGTTTATAGAAACACAAAATAGGACAACAAGTCCTTTGAGTCACATCATAGAACAGTTTAATACTAATACAATAGCTCACATATCAGTGTAACAACCATTAAAACTGTTAAAAGTGTAGCATGGAATTGTTATTATTATTATTATTATTTATTTAAATGTCGAGAGCCAGATATTTAGGAATGAGGTGGGTTTGAGGTGGGTCTTTCTTATCTCCCGAGGACGTCTCGGTGTCTCTGCTGTTCTGACTTTGATGGGAAGTTTATTCCACCATCTTGGTGCCAGAACAGAAAAAAGTCTGAAGGCAGACCTACCTTTTGTCCTCGGGGATAGTGGAACAAGCCGAACAGTACTTGTGAATCTGAGGGAGCGTGGTGTGGTGCTATGCGAGGAGTGATGAGTGCTTGGAGGTAGGACGGTTCTGCTCCATTTTGGGCTTTGTATGCAAGCATCAGTGTTTTGAATCTAATGCATGCAGCTACTTTACAAAACAAATATCTGGTGTTTATCTGACCCTTATAAACACTTAGGGTTACACTTGTAAACACAGCAGCTTCTTTGTTCAATAAGAGAATCATAAGCATGTTCAGTTTTTGTGCCATACGCGTCCCTTAGCTGCGGGACGTGTGTTTGAGACTTCCTAAAAAACTGATACCTTCATGGAACAATTTGTTTTAATTATTAGATTAGATTCAACATAATTTAAAACGAATTCTTATTATTATGTATTCACACTCTCCCAGTCCTAGTAAATGGCACTGTGTAAAACTGTATTGATTGGAGTTAAAAAGAATGTTAGACTGCATAAAACTCTTTTATTTATCGTGCAACTTTGAAGCAGTTGACGTTTGGCAGCTGATCAGAGTTACTGGAAATGAAACAGTGATTCACAGCTGTGATGTTGGTTAGAAAGGCAGTTGTGGTTTTAGGACTGGTTGCCTAAAAGCAGAATTGTTAGCAGACACATTGTCCAAGGTCTGTGAGCGATGTTCTTCATCAGGGGACATTAGGAGGATATTGACATTTGGGCTCAACTTAAGCACATTTAAGTACAATTTATCTGACTGCTGTGGGGCGATTGGCATTGTGTCAATGTTTAGTCACCACCTTGACTCTGCGTTCACCTGGCTCTTGAGTATTGACACATGATAAACTATCAAACTACAGATTTACAAAGATTTTTGAAATGAAAAATAGATCAACAGGTCTATCAGGGTATCGACCACCTTTAGTGCCTTTCTATAGTAAAGCAATGGCACTAAATAAAAAAGCTTATCAGGCGTTCCCTGTAACCCGCTCTGTCCTTAGGTTAAAAACATCATGGTTAAATTGCAAATAAAATAAATCACCTAAAACCTTTTCACCATTAAAGCCATGACATGACAGGTATTTTACCTGCTCTAAACCTGCTTTAGTTAATGTGATCAAAAATTAAATTGTCAAATTAGTAGTAGTTAGCATACCGCAGTTCACAATCCGATAAATCACTCTTTTCAACATGAATTATAATGTAGACATTTTAACTATCACAATTATTTTGGCTAGAGTACTTCAATTGCGTTTGTCTCATTATGTCATAAATGGACAAAGCTTAACGATGAGCTTTTTTCCCTCTTTTCTATATTTAAAGCCTTTTTTGTTTAAATCACTGCCTGAATTCAAAGCAATGTGTGTTATTGTCTCGAAACCTTTTTTAACTGTGAACATCACCATTTAAACTCCAAAGCACCTGCATCAAAAATTAACCCCCCACTGGGACAACCTCCCTTAATTGGAACCTCTTATTAGCTTTAATTCTCTTTCAAATGAACATGCAACCTGACTGAGATGGAGGCGATTAGCGCATGCTGGTCTCCTTCATGGAGGCTGTAGGGAGAATGTGCCGCTCGAGCCCACGCACTCATTCCCGCCCAGCGGTGCAGACTGTTTGTGCCGACTCCGAGTCCCGCGTGGCGGAGAGACGGGCACGCTCCTGGCGCTGTGCCACAGCCTCCTGTTATCTGTTTAAACAATTTAAGCATCTATTTCAGGCATGAGGAACCGCCGTCCACTTTCTTATTCTCTCAGCATGTGGCCTGGGGTGATACCATGGCAACGGTCCACTTCGATAGCAATAACATGGAGGGTTGAGGTGATGAGGTAAAGGCCACTGTCAGTGCAAACACAAGCTCATTATATAGTTTGTCTCTAAACTAGAGTTTGATTTAAAATGCTAATTTAATTAAGATAAACATATATGACTAAAGCACCTTTATAAGTGAATTCAATTTAAAATGAATCTAAAAACAGTGTGACCGGCTGCTATGGGTTATTGTTTTGTTTCCTGTTTTTTCTTCTACCAGGCATCCTGTGTCCTTTTGTAACTGATGTAACACCTTTTCATAAGTCTGCAAAAATTAAATAAATACATTTTTTAAGTAAAATATTTTGTATAAGTAGTTTAGTAAACTGATAGTTATGACAGTTAATTGAAGAAAAGGGTAATATATACTCTGTATAAATACTCTTGAGTTCAAATTAATTTGTATTGCATTTATAGCAGCATGTCAAATATACAGTACAGCCAAAGTGTGTTATCGCTGAACTGTTGTCATAGTCTGAAGCCCACTGTTGTCTAGGACATCCTGTTTCTCACTGGAACTAAAGCCACGTTTACACTGCAGTACGTTACACACGATGCCCAAATCCAATTTTCTGAATATATCCAGTTTTTTTGATGACCTGCTTACATCATTTTTTAAAACTTATCTTCATTAAATTCTTAACTGATATCTGAATTTACACTTTACACAGCAAAACAACCTGAAGAGTGTGGGTTCGATTCCCAGCTCTACCAAGCCGCCACTGCTGGGTCCTTGAGCAAGGCCTCTAACCCTCGGTTGTATAAATGAGATAAATGTAAGTTGCTCTGGATGAAAACTTCTGCCAAACGATGTAGATGTAATTAATCGCGCTTGATTCAAAACTGTTTCATAAATCTCAGCTTTTTTGAAGAACCTTTACAAAAAAAGGAAGTTTATAAAGACTTGACCTAACTTAACTTGGGTTAGCTTAGCTTAGCATAGCTTAAACCTTTGGCAGAACATGAAACATTAACCTAACTCTTTAACTTGACTTGACTTGACTTGACATAGCATAGCATGACATAAATAGACTTATGACAGCCATACAGGGACAAACCTAAATCTAAGACAACGACAAAGGGAAACACAAAAGGGCTTTAAATACACAGAACAAACCAATAGGACACATGGACAGAAGCACATGGGGCATAAGGATCACATAACAAAGGAAGAGACAGGAAGTAAACACAGGCATGAACAGAAACAAACGTGAACTCAAAACATGACCTAATAACATGAACATAAAAAACATAAACATAAAATATAAGTGTCAAGCATAAACCTTACACATAGGATTTATACTTCAACTGCATGAAAGTTCATTTCATAAAATAAACCTTGATTATACAGACAACCTTTGACTGATATATTAAAGTTACATTATTAAGTAAGAGTAGTAAGTTACAAAAATACATTTTCGGTAACATAACCCCATCGTAAGTTCAGGCTTCTCTGGACTGTTTTCAAGATTTGGTATTGGTCGCTACTCTGACTAGTCCACTTTTTAGCTGATCTCCTATTTGGTACTTGAGTTGCATTTGGGCCAAATCCCTTTCATTATATGAGTTAAATCCACAATTTCATGTATATGTCTATATGTTATTCTATTGTTATTCTATAACTATCTATTGTTATAGAATCTCTATACTCTATCCATATACCTCTGTACATTATTTACCCCCACCTCTGTAACTATCAACCCCACACCCTATTTATTACACTGATATTTACTGTGAATAAGCCACTTATGCACTTCTGGTTAGATGCTATAACTGCATTTCATTGGCTCTGTACACGAACCTTACACAATGTCAATAAAGTTGAATCTAATCTAATCTAATCTACTTCTGATAATTAAGTGTTCACAATTTAAGTTCAGAATATATTTTCATAACCTTAAGCCTGATTTGAACATCAAAAAAGCTTTCTGTTCACGTAAACTCCAGGATCTTTCAGGTATAAGTGTATTTATATCGTGCTTACGTGGAGCTTTAATTGCTCACAGGTTGGCACCTTTCAACTGTCACTTTCTGAAGGCGACTGTTAACAGCAGAACTAATGTTAAGGTTTCACAGCAAAGGCAAAATAAATGCTTATGCACTTTTGCACAGATCGTTTGGATTTCAAGCTTAAATTTCAAGCTTCTTTTTCCACACCAATATTTCTAGCCGTTATATATACACACATATTTGGATTCAGGTTGTAGCAATTTAAAAACGTGGAAAAGTTTAGGAAGGGTTGATACTTTTACAAAGCGCTGTAGCTAAAGGCCACAATGTTAAAGTTATGCAAAATTGACATTTGAATAAATGCTTTAAGAAGCAAATGAAATGCAAAGCAAGGCACACGGCTTTCAACTTGACTTAGAAAAAGAAAACAATGCAAACGCATGCAAAATAGATCGACAATTACACTCCTCTCATTTATGACTGCATGTTTCATTTGACTGCCATGTGCTTTTTCAGTCTTTTGAGATGGTAACCTGTCCTTGATCCTTCATATGCCTGCCATTCAGAAACACAGAAAAATGACTACTACCTGTAGATGTGGACTTTTAAAAAAACACCCCAGAACTTCACCCTGAATGACTTATACTGTTTATCAATATTTATAACTTTTCATTCATAACTTTTTATTACAAAAATGTATTTTGTAATAAAACTTTTAATAGTATCATTTACATGATGGTATATTTTCCTTTTTTCTACATTACTCATGGAAGTGGTAGCTGAGTGGTTAAGGTTTTGCTAATTGAAGGAACATGAGTTCAGTTCCCAGCATCACTTAACCTTTAAAAGTCTCTTTAATATAAAGATAGATGTAAGTCACTCTGGATAAGGGTGCCTGCCAAATACTATAAAGAGCGTAGCTGAGTCTCATTCCTGAGACTTCCACATTTTTTGTAACAAAAAAACAATTAACACAATTCAGATTTTTTTTTTCTTGGATTAAAATGTTTTTCTTTAATTGCCACTAGCGATGTGACGTTGGTGCATCAAAATATTTTTGTTCCTGTTTTATTTTGGTCCAGCAAGACAATGCTTTTGTGCACAAAGCGCTTGAGCCCTATGAAGTCAGGGTGTGTTTTGGTAGGAGTAAAGGAACTGATCAGAGTGTCTCTAAACCCTGAATCGTTTTGCAGACTCAATAATTCATAATTTGCTATAACATACAAATAAAAATATATAAAGTTCATGACAAGAATAATTTAGTACCTGCTGTTTTTCATAGAAGTCCAGTTTTGAGAATTTTTTAAGTTAAGAAAACCACTGTGAGATTATATAAATTATTTTGAGAATTATAACTAAAAATTATTATTAATTTTTAAAGCACTAATCCAACTAATGCCTGCGTTAGTCTCAGACAGCAGGCCAAAGCCCTAGCAATGGCCTTGGAGTGATGTACAATTAGCCATCAGATGCACCGTCCTGTCAAAGCTGCACAACCACTATTATAAATCTGCCACATGCTTCAGCTCCAGACCATTGGATCTTCTACTTAGTGTCAGCATTAGCCCTCACTCCCTACCGCCCATTACCCAATATCTACTGTATGTTTTATAAGTTTGGTGTACAGACTTAAATGAATTGGTTATAAGACCTGACTCTACTCATCTGGGCCTACACATATTTCTTATGATCTGCATTGGCATTTTTGGATACCACAAAAAATTAGAAATAGATACTTCAGATAGGTTGGGTGCTGGGGGTTTATATTTGTTTCCTGGTCAGGAATGTTCTGTTCCAAAGAAATGTGCTTTAGGCTGTTGCATTCTTAAATTGTCTGTACGATGTGAATAGGTCATAGTGTCCTGTTATAGGTAGAAACCCTGTCCATGTTGTCCTCTACCATGTGCAATGGCTCCACTGTAAAAGGCATTAGCATCTATGGGCCTGTTTGCACTTGGCTACCTCATGCTTTTTTTCTGATCGTTTAGCTATCCGATTTGTCGAAACAGTTCCATTTAGATTCGGCCACATAAATGCACCACAGTGAAATAGACATGAATCTGATCTTCAATTCCTGCGCAAAATGCAAATACATATTACTGCTGACCTGAAATGGCAGAGCAAGATACGTGGCTAAGAGCTCTGAGTCAATAAAGGTGGAAAATATAGTACTGGCTTTTTTTACAGAACAAGACTGGCTGTCCGGTTTCCAAATGAGGCACCGGACCTTTGAATATCTTTGTGTGACTGTGCAAATCAATATAGTAATAACACACACTCAACACTGTCTGGCTACAGAGGTCAACAAGCATGCTTACTAATGTTTGGGAGGACACCTGCTCTGAATAAAGTGAAGTTGCCACCATTAGACTACAAAGTATTTTACAAGTCTATTGCTAATTATTTGTTATGTTTCTATTAATTATGCAATTAGGTAAAAACATATAAAAGCATGTGCAAATTTAAACAACTCTTAGTCTATGGCAATACCAGCTGTATAGGATGGGATCATCGCCATGTCTACCAGGTATATAAGGTTCTCGAATGACGCAGTTGACCAGCCAAACAACAAAGCACAATTTGCAGCGATAGCTGGTTTTCCTAATGTAATCGAAAGCGATCGACTGCACACACATTGCTATGAAGGCACCATCTGAAGAAGAATTTGCATACGTGAATCAGACACATTTCCATTAAATAAATGTGCAGATATTATGTAAGGTGGTCTGGGTCAACCCATACATTTACACTCATACATTCTTAAAAACAGCACAGGCTCCAAGCTGGCAAAGTGCGCAATCAGTGGCTTCTTGGTGAGTGATGCCTTGATGGTTCTATTTAAGTGTTTATTTTTTGTGTGCATTTAATTTCTTAACTGCCTAACAAAATGCTGCAGGTATCCACTAAAGACGTGGCTGTTAACCCCCCTCACCAACAGACAAACTGACTAAGAGCTCAGATACAATGATGACCGAGAGCTCCGATACACTAGGTCAGTTCTAGAGTGGGCGATTGGGCAGCTGAAATGCCGGTGGCACTGCTTGTATAGGACCAGGGGGATGCTGCTATACCGCCCTAAGAAGGTGTGCCGCATTGTGCCGCACAATGTTGCGCATAGACACAGCATACAGCTTGATGAGGATGTGGCACTGCCAGATGACCCAGGACCAGTGTACGTGCACCCCAAGCTATTCAAGCCCGTCAACGTGTGGTTATGGCAATACAATCCCTTCCACACTTTGTGCACAGCAGTTCTTTGCTTAACTTCCACCTTTGTGTCAGACCATTTCTCACTGTAAGCTCCGTTACAGTGCGATTTTTAGATTGCGTTGACGGCCGGGTTTTTTTTCACATTGATAGCTTTGTCCATACGCAATGTTTTAGTATTTATCACAATCAGACCGTTTTCCAATCAGTAAGAATAATAGGTGTAAACAGCCCCATGTGACTTTATGTAGGATAAATGCTACACTATAAACCCTTGAATAAACATTTGCATTTAAGAATTTTGGATGATGCGAAAAGTGTCATTTATCAACTTTAATAAGTTTGGACATACAAAAAAACTATTGTGTTGATTGATGGATTATTACAAAGGTATAATCCATGAAAAAGAGGACAGAGTTTGAAGTTTAACATGCAAACTTAACAACAATGTAAGTGAAATTTATAATTTATGTACATTATTTAAACAACAAGTTAGATAAACTTAAAAAGTTTTATACAGCCTACTTGAGCACCAAGTTAAGTGAACTATACAGGAAGTTAAAGTTATGGAGAAAACAAATTTACTCAATCCATTTTATTCACCTTACTGTATTAGTGTTTTCAGTACAGAAACGGAATGGATGGATTTTTTTAGTTTATGGTCAATAATGCAATCTGTGATGAGTAACTCACCCTCATCTTCTTTATAATTTCCTCTTAAAAGTTTTTTTACCTTCTATTAAATATGTCTACACATGGACCGGCTGCCAGGCATAGGTGATACACCCTCGCTCTAATGTGTCAAGGTTTTTTGTCACACCAGGTGTAAATGTGTTGCTGTGTTGTGGCAAAGGTGTTCTGTCTCCTATGCAACCCATATCAACTTCTCACTAATGATCTTAACACTTACATCCAATTTAGAGTGATTTCAGAATTCTTTTTCTTAGTATTAATTAAATTAAATTAAAAAACGCCACAGGCATGGTTAAATTCTCGATTCTGATTGGTCAGAAGGTCTCGATTCTTTTTCTAAGCAGCGGCTATGAAAGTTGTTCCAGTTGGTTTGTTTTTTCTTCCTGGCTTTGTATGGTGAACATGTGTTTGTTATGGTGATGTTTAACACTAACAGTTTTCTCTACAGTTAGGGTTAGGGTTAGGGTTAGGGTTAGGGTTAGGGAGTCCCTACTTTCAGCACTACAAAATTAGTAGAGAACAAAAATGTTTTAATAACAGTTTCAGTAAAAAATACAAATAATAGTCACTTTCAATAAAAGTAAAATTAAACTAACAAAAATGTATGATGTGTCAATCAATACAAGCAATAGTTAGTATGCAGAAATGTAAGAGACAAGAGATTAAAACCTCAGGATGTTTTTTGGTTCATGTTTTATGTTAATGTTCTGTGTTTGTGTGTCTTGTTCATGTTCTTTGTGTACTTCCTGTCTTGTCATGTGATCATTTTTCCTTATTTGTTTCTGTCGTGTAACTCTCCTGTCCATGTGTTTTTATATGTACAGGCTATGTACAGGGAGCTAGAGTATTAATTTTTAATGAATAATAATTTTTATGAATATTCTCGTCCTGTCAGTCATTACTGTCCTCATGTGACAAGTGAAACTTGTGCAGCAACTTAAAACATGTGATAAAGATTCATGAATGCGCAGTGGAGAGAATAGCGACTGTCACTAACATCTGGAACAGGAAGTTCAGTTAGTAAGAAATCTTTGTATTGACAATCGTATTTCGATTATTTGTTATTTGTGTTTTGAAAATGTTTTTTGATTGATGTTTGGTCTAATTTATAATATTCCACATTAAATATAATGTCTTTTTTTATTCAGGCAATGGCAGTGGCATCACAGTTTCAACAAAATGTGTGACATTTCTGACAGGTGTCCAGCAGAATCATCTCAGACAGGGAGACAGAAATTGGATGGTGGAAAAGGGGTGAGGAAGGAGAGGAAGCTTTGATTTTCCCCCTGGGCTGTACTAGTTACTGACATTAACGCTACATGCCAGTGTCAAAAAGTGTGTGTGTCTGAGAGAGAGAGAAAGAGAGAGAGAGAGAGAGAGAGAGAGAGAGAGAGAGAGAGAGAGAGAGAGAGAGAGAAAGAGGCTGTATGTAAAGATTGATAAAGTTTTATTCTAACATTTGGAAATCTTGAAAAAAAAGTTTCAAAAAAGTTGGAAAAAAGAAAATATGATTTTCTATTAAATTTGTGTCCTTGTGTTTTGTTAAATGGTGGTTTAAACAGTTAACTAAAATATATTAAAAGGATGTTTCTGTTTATATGCTTTATTTAAAAAAAAACACATTTGACCCAGTAGGTTATGATTTTGTGACATAAATTGTTTTACCAAAATCATTTGCTAATTTTATATAAAAAAGAAATCTACTTTTACATGTAAATGTAAATCCACAACCAAATCAAACAATCAGCACAACTGCCAAAAAATGAGTTGAAGCATTAAAGACACTCAGTCAGAATGATACCAACATAAATACTATTCACTCACCTGACAAAGATACAAAAGAAAAACATATCCCATATACACCTTACCAGCAAACCATAAATGTGTCTTTCCCACACCATGAAGCTTGAAACACACAACTGTTTGAATGTCTTTGCGTGCTGTATCAGATGTATAAAATTCCCTTTACCATGTCTATAAGGTCAAAACACAGTTCCAGCATGACAATGCAGCTAAACTGCAAGAAGACATAACATGAAATAACATTTTATGGCGTTACTGTTTAAGTTCTTGATTTTGCTTATGATGTTAGTGAGTGTAAGTAAAGAGAATGCAGAAGACTAGAGGAATGTAGATGATGAGTTTTTTGCAATATTCACCTGTTCTGTGTTTAGTCCTAAGTTAGGAAAAATAGCACCTGCTGGGTTTAACCGAGCTGCTGTTATCTTCTGTAAGAGATACCAAGTGATTTTGGCAACATTGTGGTGATGTAGCAGGTTCTAAGTCATTGTCTATCTTTAGATGATCTTCTACCATAACCTTACTACATCTCCAGCGACTTTAAATCTTCTGTAACTCACTGTTGATACAGGTGTCTGCCAAATGCCAATAAGGAATATTTAAATGTTAAATACAAATAGATATGAAATATAGAAAACATATAGAAATACATATGCATTTAAATTAATACCCACTGCAGAATCATACTAGGCGTGGCCACAGAGGTCTCCAAACAATATACAAACAATTTTTTATTTTTTCTATGTCTTTTTAACAGTTTTTGTTACAGACATGCCAGGTTCTCCCTCAGTTAAAACACACCTGCAGCACATTCCCCTAATTATACACACGCCCTATTTAAAGCACTCACCTTCACTCACTCACTGTCTGGTCTTACACAAGCAGGAAGGACACTGTTCTGTATCTCTGTGGGTTCCTGGCATGTTCCAAAGTTCTTCGGGCTCCAAGCTTTGCAAAGCGTACCAGACTCCTCACACTTTAGGTGTTAAAAGGTGATATTTCCAGAAGACTCTTTAGTTCTGGGTTATCCTATGTTTCTCTAAGTTCTCTGTGAATTGTAAAGACTTTAAGTTTGTTTAAACTGTCTCCTTGTTTCCATCCACTGGAATAAAGTTCTCTGTTTGATTCTAACCCTGTGCTCTTAGTCTACTTCCTGTTAAAGTTTTTGGGTTGTTACACTTTCTTTTGAGATTCAGCATGCTGGTATCGGTTTATTTAATGATGAGACTTAAAGCACATTTGGATAAGGATGTCTGCTTAATGATGTAAATAAAATTGTGGGTGACACTGTCTGTAACTAAAATAAAATAAACAAATTTTTTTTACTTGAACAGAAAATTTATATTCATTTCAGCACAAAAATTCAAATGGATCTTACAGTCATAAAAATTGACAGTGTTGTTGTAAAGCCACCTTTCGAACGCCGAATCTTGAGTTACTTCTGGTGTCAAGACAGGAAACCGGCTATATATAAGCGTATGCCAACGATAAGTTGTTGTGAAGTATTGTTAGCTTAGCCTATATTCCGAGTTTTTCATGTTCTATGTTTTTTATTATCTATGACCTTTGCCTGTTCTTTAGTTTTGTCTTTTTGTTTTGGTTTATTCATTTCTGCTCTTCTGATCTCCTGTGTACCAACTGCCGTCTGTTTCACGTTACGTTTCTAGTGTGTTTGCTTTCTAGATTATTGTAATAAACATCTTAACCTGCAAAATGGATCCTGCTTAGTCTGGTTTGTTTTTAAGGCGGTGTTCTGAAATTTTTTTTCACCACCTCGCACATCTGAGGTCAAGTTTTGTATGTACTCACAAGTAATCTAGGTATTTTCACTACTTTCTGATAACTTATAAATGACAAGCAATGACAAAAACACAACAAAAGTACAATAAAGCAGGACAAGGCTTAATGATAAAATAAGATGTCTTATGGAACTTAAGACAAAACTTCATAACTGGGAGACATTGTGGCAACAACCGATGACAGGAAAGAGGCGGAGCAGGTCATGAACTAGGACCTGAGCACTTCTTAAACAAAAACAGGGTCAGATTTCTATATACATGAGCTTGGTTGACCTTTGAAAGTCTAGAGACGCAGTGTCCCAAATATTCATAACACGGGTCATGGGTGACACACGCCCCCCAACATTTTTAGATTAGATTAGATTAGATTCAACTTTGTCATTGTGACAGGTACGTGTACAGAGCCAATGAAATGCAGTTAGCATCTAACCAAAAGTGCATAAGTGGCTCATTTACATAAATACCAGTGTAATAAATAGGGAATGAGGTTATAAGTACAGAGGTGAGAGTAAATAATGTACAGAAGGTGCAGTGGTGTGTATATATGGTATATATGATATCTATAAGTATGATACGGTTATAGCAGGCGAAGAATGACATAATGGGTATATACATATGGATATGCACATATATACAAGTGTTTGTATGATAGAGTAAATAACAGAGAGTACATATGGATGGAATATACAGAAGTGCATAATAGATAATTATGGATGTATTAAACAGTAAATACAGAGTAAATATAAATAGAATATAGAGGTGTAACAATAGATAATTATTGGTGGTGCAGAGATATATAATGATAAAGTGGTGTACTGTACAGAAAGTGGCAGTGCAGAAGTAATTATCAGCTATTCAGTGCAGAAACAGCCACAGGACAGAAGCTGTTTTTCAGTCTGTTTGTGCGGCTCTGAGGCTTCGGTAGCGTCTGCCTGATGGGAGAAGTGTGAACAGTCCGTGGTTGGGGTGAGAGGGATCTTTGATTCTGCCTCTCGCCCTTTGCAGGCAGCATTTTTTGTGTATGTTGTCCAGGCTGGGTAGCTGAGTGCCCATGATTCGTTGGGCGGTTTTCACCCTCTGACGGGCTGTGCGGTCTGAAGCAGTGCAGCTGCTGTACCATACAGAGATGCAGTTTGTGAGGATGCTCTCGATGGTACTGCAGTAAAAGTTCTTTAGTATAAAATGTTGATACCAGTCCCCAATGTGACAGCATCATTCCTGAAATTTTTTTAGTAAGAACCGGTGTTTGGTTTGGATTTTAAAAATGAAGAACTTTCGGAATTTACTTTAGAACGTACTTTTATCAGTATTAAAACAACAATCTGGAATTTTTAGATTAAGGGCATTTCAGTGGTAATTTTACTGTCGTTTACAAGACTCTTAATAGTAGACTTACTTCAGTTGCCTTGACTGTCTATAGTAAATGTTTTTGTACTTTGTGGAGCTGCTGAAAAAAAGTATAAATCTGTTTCTTGTAAAATTCTACATCCACTCATCTATCGTCTATACCCAACTATATTGTCTAAAGGCAGGGGTCATCCTGGACAGATCGCCAGACAACCACACACAACATTCACACTCACACTCACCCCTATGGGCAGTTTAGAATCACCAATCAACGGAACACACATATTTTTAAATTGAATTAACTGAATTTATGTTTTGCAAGTTTATCATAATTTTAGTCTGATTGTGTACACATTTGATCACTGTACAGCTTTTCTGACAAATTGTCTTCAAAACTGCAACCAAAGAAAATAAGACCAGCTGAATCAAACTGCTCACATTTGTCTGTAATAGTTACAGGAATTTATGGTAAAGCCAGAGCAGTGAGAGGGAAAACAAGAGCAAACAGGAACTTTCCACAACAGAATGCTAAAAGGTGCCAGACAGCTGGAGCTCCTTTTTAGCCAAATCCCAGTGGAGATGTAGACAGAAGATGAGAGTCAAGCCACAACACAGCACTGAGAAGTGAATTTAAAGGACAGAAAATCAAGGTCAGGATTTTCACATCTAAATACATCAACTAACAGGCTTTTACAGGCACAAAGCACCGACACTGAAGCCCCACCCAGTTTAGGTGATGTTAAATGAACAGATCTGTAAAGAAAATCAGTTCACAATAAAAACAGGAATGAGTCCCTCGAGGTAGACGTTAAAATACCGAATCCTGTTCTTTCATTTATAGTACTGAAATAATAATTTGGACTTTTAAATATTAACACTTGCATTTATCTCTTATTTTTTACTACTGAGCAGTTAAAAGTGAAGGGAAGTCTTGCTCAGAGGCCCAGCAGTGGTGGCTTAGTGGTGCTAGGAACTGAACCCACTCACTTCTATTTAGCAGTTTAACACATTAACCAGTGGACTACCACTCTCAAAAGTTTCAAAGTTACATATTATTAATATATTTTAACATTAAAATTTTAATAAAAGCCATAAGTCGAAAGTGGTGATTATTTATGTGTATTTGAGGACAATGGGATGGATAATGCTCCTTAATTGTGTATTCTTAATTTGGGAATTCTAAACTAAACAGCATTATACACATTTTCTCAAAAGACAATATAAATTCGCAAACCTTTCGAATATGTAAATAGTTGTAAATTTTAAGTGAACCAAGAATTTAAATGTTCAGGTCCAAATAAACACCTAAACACCTGTGTGGGATTGCTATTGTTAATAATCGTAGAAGGGTAAAATAATTGGGGCAGCGTGGTGGCTTAGTGGTTAACACTGTTGACTCACAGTAAGAAGGTTTCAGGTTCGTATCCCATTTCTGGGTCTTTCTGTGTGGAGTTTGCATGTTCCCTCATGGTTTGTGTGTGTTTACTCCTGGTACTCCGGTTTTCTCCCACAGTCCAAAAACATGTATTTTAGATTGATTGGTGATTATAAATTGCTCTTAGGAGTGTGTGTGTGTGTGTGTGTGTGTGTGTGTGTGTGTGGTTTTTCTGTATCTGTACAGTAGTTTCTCCCTGTGATGTAATAACAACCTGTCCAGGGTGACCCCTGCCGTTCACCCAATGCCTGCTGGAATAAACTCGAGCAGATCCCTGTGACCCTGATTAGAAATAAGCAGGTATGGATGATGAATGGATGGATGGATGGATGGATGGATGGATGGATGGATAGTAAAAACATTGGTACAACAGATAAAAAAATTACTCCCGTAATTAGTTAAGATAAAAAAAAATTACTCCCGTAATTAGTTAATAGTTTCTTGTAATCTGATTGACATAAAGCAAATTCTTAATTTTAAACTACTTGGTGAGTTTTAAAGTTTTTAAAGCAAAGTAAAGTCAATCTCAGTCCTGTGGTGGATTAACATCACATCACCTGTCATTTGAGTGTTAAACTCTGCATTTATTTTCTCTCTCAAGAGCAGCTCCTCAAGAGAGCAGCTTTTAAAATAGACTTTATTTTAACATTTCATACGTACAGGCATTATTAAGCTAGGAATAAAATAAAATACAATTCTGTGTTGATTTTCTGTGGATGTTCTACACTTTATTCAGGTGTCTAAGTTTTTGTATAAATTCTGGCCAAATGTTATGAAGTAAAAGTAAAGGTTTTGCACTAAAAATGTATTTGAGTAACCATAAAAGTACACATCTTCAAATATCCTCTAAAAATAATGTTAGCAAAACAATTACTCAAGTAAATGTCACAAAGGTAATGTAATTCATTACTACCCACATCTGGGCACAGGAGTACTTGGGGTCAACAGTCCAGAGCAATAAAGAGTGTAGAAAAGAGGTGAGGAGTTTGGTGACCCCTTATTTAGAGACTGCGGAACTGAGAAAAAGACACGATGCAATGTTGGAGGTAGCATAACTGAAGATGCGGAGGTTCTCTTTGGAAGTGACGAGGTTGGACAGGATAAGGAATAAGCTCATGTTTCACGTTTTGGGAAGAAAATCACAGAGGACAGACTGAGATGTGTTGGACATATGCAGAGGAGGGATAGTGGAAAGATCGGTAAAAGGATGTTTAAGCTGCCAGGCGGAGCAATAAGGAGGGATATGGATGTGATAAATAAGGACATGAAGGTAGTGGGCGTGGGTGATAAGGCTGCAAAGGATAGGGATAGAAGGAGGCAGATGATTCGTGTGCTGATGCCTAAAGGGAACAGCCAGAAGAAGAATAAGACATAATGAAGGGTTGACAATAAAATTCTGCTTAGGGCTTATTCTCTATTGCTTTTCCCCATATATAATACATACAATAAGAATTAAAAGTATGAATATGTGATTGACTTTACGTGGTTTCTAAATTTTAAGAATTAGGAAGAAATTTCTCGTACGCTGAAACAGAAAATCAGACGTCTGAACTTTAAACTAGGATTTGTGTGTTTGTTGATGACAAAGTTTTTTTCTCTCTCACGCTCTCCCTCACTCTCTCTCCCTCTCTCACGCTCTCTCTCTCTCACACACACACACACACACACACACACACACACACACACATCATGAGCTGGACTGGACCAGAATAAAAGGAAATGAGCAACAGATGGATGATAAAGAAACCACACAAGAGAATAAGTGAGTATGAAACTGACACAGATTTTCATTTGCATGCCATTAATTAATATTTTTTCATCATGAGTCAATCCAAACCTTCCCAAATTGAATTAAAAAAAAGTTTTATAGACACTTTTTTTATTAGATAGTGTTTTTTATGTGTTTGCTTTGATCCTTCTTTTTTCCTGCATACTTTATTCCCGATAGAGCCACACTGCCACCTCTGGAAAGGTTGAAAGTCACATGATGAAGTAAAGAGGAGAAGGGGAAAAAAGGAGGAGGGGTAAGAGGTGAGGGTATCCCTGGCAACAGGGGTGCAGGAGACATTTTCAAAATGGGGGAGGACCAAATTGTAAGCAAAAACCCAGTTAGTAAGATCAGACTTCCAGATAATCAGGATCATCATCAGACCATCATGTATTAAACTTGCCTGCAGCCTGATTTTTAATATTATTTCACTTGCTTTGTATTTTAATTAGTACATATGTTTAATCAAAACTTAAAGACTTGTTTTCCAGCTACCCATGCAACCTACCAGTTATTGCAGTGATGCAAAACCTGGACCTTCTGTTTACTAGACAGGTGTTTTAGCCAACTAATCCACAGCACCACCCCTACAAAACACTGCAGGGACTCGGACCCAATATCTCTCATTTACTAGATATCATTAATTAGGATACTTTATTAATATTAATCTGTTTAATTTATGTTTTACTCCTGACAGGTGTATCTGCAAATGTTTCTTTGCTTTTCATGTCACTTTTACTAGATACAGTCTGTGTATTAAGTGCAGAGGTGCGCAAACTCGGCCCTGAAGTGTTGGTGTCCTGCAGAGTTTAGCTCCAAGTTGCCTTAACACACCTATCTGTAAGTTTTAGGTGTTCCTAGCAAGATCCTAGCTTGATTAGTTGGTTCAGGAATGTTTGGTTAGGGTTGGGGCTAAACTCTGCAGGACATCCCTACCTCCAGGACTGAGATTGGACACCCCTGATTTAGAGCTTTGTGATGAGAATTTAAGCTTGCAGTTAAACCCATTGCGCACTGGCAGAGGTTTGGTGCGTAGTTTTGTTTGCATTATCAGCTTGAGAAAGAAATAAGCTTTCAAAATTAGGCTATTTTTTTAATTAATGCATCTTTCTAAACCAGTTCTGTTGTAAAGATTTCCCTTAAAGAGTTTTCCATATACTTTACATTAGGATTTCTATGCTCTAATATTAAACCATAGATAAAAAAAAAATAAAGATTTCTCCTATGATTTTTTTTATTGTATAGTAAATCTTTTGCACTTGTCCCCAAAGCAGATTAGCAAATGAGTATGTTTAGTACCATGCTCCAATTTCACTTGCAGCTCACATAACCTACTTAATGAAACATATCACATTGAAATGAGACACGCCAACTTACCGCCTTCCTGTCACAGATGACACATGGTCTGTGAAAGTTGTAGAAAAAATGTAAAAGCAGCGATGTGATGCACTGACCAGACAATGGTATCACGCAGCAGGCACTTGATATGCGCCGTGAAACTAGCCGTCAATGAACTTGAGTCACGCTGCAGCAAATGAAAATGACAACGGCGTGACTCTCGACCGGTTTACTGTAGTTCATTAAACAGCCAGGAATAAAGTATACATTTCACTATTCAAGGTAAATACCTTAGGGTGAGTTTTCTAAGCACTTTTGTCTAGCTCCTGTAAACAACAGTTATTTTTTTTTATACTAAATTGGTTGAATAAGTAAATAATAAAATACCTGAAGGTTGTGGTGTTATAGTAAAATAATCAGTGATTAGTTGGTATGACTAGCCTGACTTAAAGTTAGATTTAGTATTACCCCATTCTTTACCTAATAAAAACACATTCTGGAGGTTATTTCTTTAATACCACAGCAACATTTTATACAACATTGTTCAGTCCTTTAAGTTTGCCTGTTCATTCATTGCCAGTTCTACATTCATCACAGCCATATAAGGCAATTCCAACCCAGACCAGAGAGAATGTTTATTATTGGATCTCCTCTCTAATTGTGTGCACCTGTGCCATTTTTTGCCCTTAATTAATTTGCCATTTAAACATCAATGTTTCTGTGTTTGTCATAGTAACTGCAGACAATTCCTGTCAAATTACTCAAAGAGGGCACTCTTACTCAGTGGTTTGTTACCTGTTCCAGCTACAGTCCTCAATTAGTTGTATAGTAATATGTCTAATAATGCATTTTTATTTCAGTGTTTGTCACAGCCGCCTTGTGCAATTCACACCCAGACCACCAGAGGACATATTTATGAATTGGTTTGTTAAATAAATGTAAGCCCTTTCTTTGTATTCAGTCCTCAATTAGTTTGCCAAATTGTAACATTGTACATAAGGAAAACATATATTTAAATGCTTTTACTTTATTTCACAAATATAGTTGGCTAAATAAATTGTCTGTATTTTTTAGGCATCTGAGAGCCACTATCAATATTTGGGATATTCAAATCACTTTAAACTTTAACTTTAACTTTTAACCCCCCCCGGATCGCGCAAACTGGGTATAGGAAATGGCCGAACTGATTTTACACAATATATCTGCAGTGGTCAGAATCTATCAAAAGTCGTCCAAAGGAGGAACCAGTTGTGAACTGACGACAGGTTAATGAGCAACCAAAGATTGTTGATGCAAATTCCTCAGCTCTTAATCCAACCTAGCATCTGCGGGATGTGTTGGACAAACAAGTTCGATTCATGAAGGCTCCATCTCACAACAATACTTTAAGGATCTGCAGCTTACATTAGCCATAGCACACACCTTTGGGGGTCTAGTGGAGTCCATGTCTCAACAGGTATGGCAAGTAAAGGTGGACCAACACAATAAAAGGCAGGTGATCATAATGTTTTGCCTGGTCAGTGTATAACAAGTTTATTAAAGGATCATCAGATGCGACATGCACCTTTACGAGTTGTTCGAACTGATATGTGTGTTGGCAGTGGGTGTATACAACCATCCTATAATGATTAATGTCCACTTAGTGTTTCCTTTAATTTCACTAAATAATTTTCTCCTTTCTCAAATCAAGTCGTCCTCAGATGCCTGTCTTTGTGTCATCATACAGACCAAGGCCACTCCTACTAATGACACTGCTATTTTAGCATAGACCTGGCCAGAGTGAGATGTAAACTGTCTTCCATTGTCACTTAAGGGTGTGCCGTTTTTGGGTGTAATAACATTCTTTAATCCTGATATCTGAGCCACTGAAGACGAAGTGGCTAAATCTTATAAAGGCTGCTTTATAAATGAGGGTCAGTATACAGCAGGTTTTGCTAAGAAGTTACTCCTGAAAAATGGATTAAAACAAACTACTTGTTTTCCTTGCTTCACCTTTAAAGGACGTTAGTGTTATATAAATATTTGCTAATAATGTGCTAAAGTTAATAATGAATAAATTCTAATAATGTGCTAAAGTTAGCAGGTTTTATAATAAATGCAGATAAGGTGTAAACTCTCAAAGAACATTTTGTCATATTTTCTATGTACAACATTCTCAATATAATTCATAGTTTATAATGAACAATGCAATATGGTGATTCTCCTATCTCAAACTGTGTATGTTGTCTGTAAAGATAACATGGTAACAATAAGTTAAACTTATTTTTGTAGATGATTAACTATAGTGTCTGCTAAAGTAAATCTTTTCTATAAAGAATTAGGTGAAAACACTATAGTACAAATTAAATTAAACCTGTGGGTTTCTCTCACCACACTATCAATATCACTGAGTGGATAGTGTGAAATCTGCCCTGCAATTATGTCCCCTGAAATCAATACAAACCTGTTCTCCTTGATAAAGTGTGTGTTTGCTTCATAGCCCCTGCAGATACACTTTTATTTCTCTTATTTCAATAATGGTGAAGGAGATAAGCTGATGAGATGGCTGTGACTCTAATCTGACCTGTACCTCATGTCAAGACTGCTATTAATACAAAACCTTATTTGTAATAATAAAATTAAATAACGCTGATGGCCACCAGGGGTCTGACACAAGTACATAAAATTACACATTTTTTTTGTTATGTCAATTTAAATGGTAATTATACAAAAATGCAATGTAGATTACAGTACACCACATTAAGCATGTCACTTCAGAACTCTTAGACCTATTAATTACAATTAAATGTATCTGCTGACATTTACAGTGTTTTGCAGACGCGCTTGTCCAGAGCGGTACAATAGTTTACAAATCAGTGTAACGACAACAAAAAACTGTTGAAAGAATAGCATGGAATTTTTATTACTATTAATTTGAATATTTAGCTCCATTTAAAAAATAATAATTAATGATAGGAAACTCGCTCCCTGGTATAATAAACACACACGCTCTTTAAAACAGAGCGCTCGTAAATTTGAATGCAAATGGAGCCAAACTAAACTGTTAGTATTTCAGGCAGCATGAAAAGAGGGAATTCTAACATATAAAAAAGCTCTTAGTGTAACTAGATCAACGTATCTCTCCAACCTTATTAAAAATAATAAAAATAATTTTAGATTTTTATTTGACACTGTAGCAAAATTAACTAGGAATAAGATGACTTCAGAAATCTGCACCATAACTGTGTGCAGCAGTGAGGACTTCATGAACTTTTTTGATAACAAAATTGGAAACATTAGGCAGAAAATTCAGGCTTTGAAACCAGACCTTTCGAATGATTCTGATGATAAACTACCCGCATCAGATTTTACTTCTCTGAAAGAGAACAACCTAATCGCACTCATCTCCTCCACAAAATTATCAGCCTGTTCATTAGATCCTATACCAACACACGTTCTTAAGCAGATAATACCAGTAGTGTCAGAACCCCTGACACTAGGGTTAGGGTAGTTAAAATAGTTAACTCTTCACTCAGCAGTGGGTATGTTCCCAAATATTTTAAATTAACAGTTATTAAACCTTTAATTAAGAAACCTGACCTCGACCCCAGTGAGCTGTTGAACTACAGGCCGATATCTAACCTTCCGTTTATCTCTAAAATCCTAGAGAAGATAGTAGCGCAACAACTATGTTCATATTTACAAAGAAATAACATACACGAACTTTATCAATCAGGATTCAGGCCTCACCACAGCACAGAGACGGCACTGGTCAAAGTAGCTAATGACCTCTTACTGGCATCCGATCGCGGCTGTGTCTCGTTGCTTATATTACTTGACCTTAGTGCGGCTTTCGACACCATAGATCACGATATTCTTCTCCGCAGATTAGAAAAATTAGTAGGAATTAAAGGAACAGCTCTTGCGTGGCTCCGGTCCTATTTAACCGATCGTTACCAGTTTGTAGATTTAAATGGTGATTATTCTGCGAGCTCCCTTGTAAAGTATGGTGTTCCACAGGGCTCGGTTTTAGCCCACTTCTTTTCTCTCTTTACATGCTGCCTCTGGGAAACATAATTCGTAAGCATGATATCAGTTTCCACTGCTACGCTGATGACACACACTCATCAAGGCCTGATGTGAAAGGCCAGTTTAATAATATTGAGCAATGTGTGAAGGAAATAAGGGCTTGGATGTAAAGCAATTTCCTCTTGCTTAACGCTGACAAGACGGAGGTTCTGGTTCTAGAACCACAGGTAGCTAACAGTAAGCTTCCTGATCACACCTTAACCCTAGACAGTCTTTCTGTTTCACTGAGTGCAACAGTAAAAGATCTGGGTGTGATTTTAGACTCCAACCTCTCATTTGAAGCCCATGTCGATAATATTAGCAGGATAGCTAATGGTTCTATCATCTCAGAAATATCGCTAAAATAAGAAATATCTTGTCGAAATGATGCTGAAAAATTAGCTCGTGCGTTTATTACATCCAGGCTGGACTACTGTAACGCTTTACTGTCTGGATGTTCAACTAGGTGCATTAATAAACTTCAGTTAGTCCAGAACGCGGCAGCGAGAGTCTAAAACTAAAACTAAAAGATACGAGCACATCACGCCGGTCTTATGTGATTAATTGTTGGATAATTTGCTGATCAGTGATTGATTGTTGGGTAGTATGATGATCAGTGATTGATTGTTGGGTACTATGCTGATCAGTGATTGATTGTTGGGTAGTATGATGATCAGTGATTGATTGTTGGGTACTATGCTGATCAGTGATTGATTGTTGGGTACTATGCTGATGCTGCTGATCAGTGATTGATTGGGTACTTTGCTGATCATTGTTGATTGTTTGGGTACTTTGCTGATCAGTGATTGATTGTTGGGTAGTATGCATCAGTCAGTTGATTGATTGTTGGGTACTTTGCTGATCAGTGATGATTGATTGTGTGGGTACTATGTGCTGATCATGTGATCAGTTGATTGTTGGGTACTATGCTGATCAGTGATTGATTGTTGGGTACTATGCTGATCAGTGATTGATTGTTGGGTACTATGCTGATCAGTGATTGATTGTTGGGTACTTTGGGTACTTGCTGATCATTGATTGATTTTGTATGGGTATTGGGTACTTTGATTGATTGTTGGGTACTTTGATCAGTGATTGATTGTTGGGTACTATGCTGATCAGTGATTGATTATTGGGTACTTTGATCATCATCCAGGGTGACTTACCTTTATACACCTGAGCAACTGGGGGTTAAAGGCCTTGCTCAGGGGCAGAGCAGTGGTAACTTAACCCCACCCTTTAACCACATTGCTAAAAAAACCCTTTGGAAACAGCGGATAAAGTTGATCAAGAAACTTATTTCTTTTCCATTAGTTTCTCTGTAGTTACTGAATAAAACTTAAATCATTTGTTTTAATATCAATGAACAAATTATTCAAGACTTTAACTGATGTTACTGGTGTTTAAACGTGTGTATATATGTCAAGAAATAAACAGGACTATTTTTATGAAGCTCCCAAAACCAATGGTTAAAATGCTGTCCTGACTTCATCTTTATTTTAGGAAAGGTTGTTATTATGCCAGTAGTCTGGAAATGAAATTATTTCCTCCATTACAGCTACTTCAGAATTTCCTTTGGTTGTAGCATGTTTATTCACATGAGCTTATTACAGTCAGGTGGGCATAAAACACACTTTGACCATTTGACCCTTTAAGTGTCATTCAGACATTGTGCAGCTACCTATGACAAAAATGATAAAAACAGCTACATTTCTCCTAAATATGATGAGGATTATGAGTATTTACTGCTTTATTGATATTATTCTATAACATTTCGAAATGCTACCATGTAGAGCAGACAGGCAGTTTTCTTGCTCTTTCAGTGCTGTTGGTTGATTGAGTTATTCTGTTGTAATTTTTTGTAGATAAGTGTAAGTGTCTGCTCACAGTGCTGCCAATTGCTTGTAGACTATATCTGGGTCAGTTTGCTCCAGGTCACTTGAATCTGTAGTTTATGGTAAATCAAGCATGAGAAAAACACTGCAAGTCTTTAACAGACACATTTACTCCTAGAAAGACGTAAGCTTCATTGACATATGGACTTAGCCTTATCTAACTTTTTTTTGTCAAAGCCCCAGCAGTAGAAGTTCAGCAGACGCACAACGCCTGATTAGTAAATTATTTTTTCATATCCCATCTTAGTAAGTTGGGGTCAGAGTTCAGGGTCAGCTATGATACAGTACCCCTGAAGCAGGAATGGTTAAGGGTCTTGCTCAAGGGCCCAACAGTGGCAGACTGGAGGCGGTGGGGCTCGAACCCAGGTCTTCCAAAGAACAACTCAGTGCCTTAACTATTTGAACCAACACTGCCTACTGAATTAGCTCAACACTTAACCACAAAGCAACACATTTCATATAAAAGTAGCATTTACAGTTTGTGATTTAAAACTCCAGTAGTAGTTTTGATTTTTATTTCTACTACCCGTAATCATACTATAAAGAACATATAGTACGTACTTAACTTGAATGTGATTTTGGATGAATTCGCTGTCATTGGTGTTTGTGACCGTGCATCCTTGTGTGTGAACATCTGAACTACTCTCCCACTGGTTGGTATAAATTTACTTTAATCTAAGCCAGCCATCAGTTATGTGTCCCATCTCACCCCACACACCAGAGAAAAAAACACTTAGCTATAATAGTAGCTATAAGAGTAATGCTATAATAGTAATGCCACTTTTTTTGTATCAGTAAAGGCTTACACTGTTATTCTCATCACTGTTGATTAATAGTTAATTTGGTAATTAAAGAGAGCCTAGGACATTATTACAGACAGTGAGAGAGAGTGAGAGAGAGAGTGAGAGAGAGACAAGAGAGAGAGAGAGCGAAAGAAGAGAGAGAGAGAGAGAGAGAGAGAGAGAGAGAGCAAATACATTATTATGATCATAATAAGTAAAAAATGGTTGTGAATATCAGTAAAAATGTTTTTCATTCCTAACATTAATATGATCACAAATCAAATTTTCATTTGTCAGTTTTCAAGAAATAAGACTAATTCACAAGATGTATTTTAAAGGGCACTGCTGTTTCTTTAAATATAACATTTCTAATGCAAAATAGATTTAGAGAACAATAACGGTAAATAGATATTTATTCTCAGTCAATATTATTGCTAAGCTCTTTCATAACAAAGATCTTAAACTAAACCCTGGAAACTGATTCTCAAAAAGGAATTAAATGTCTTGTTCACTAGATGGCGGACTTGTATCAGTCATGCAATTCTCAACTGTATTCTGTCATGTCAGTAATTAGGAATGGGCTGTATGGGATTCTGATGATATGATAACCTTAAGCAATAATATCACAGTATTGTTATTACAGCACTAAAATTTAATGTTTTTAAATGGGTTTTTTTATTCCACTAAAAATATGTGTTTTTTTTGTTAAATACTGACTTTCTGTTCTTCCCAGACACTGATGTTGATATGACATCATTTTTCTTCACCCTGAAGAAAAAACAGCACAGCAAGGCTTTTTGTGTATGTCTGCAAAGCTGCCTAAAAACATTATTTTTAAAGTAAATTTTGCCAGATATATTTTTATAAATCTTTAATATTATTATATTTAATTAAGTCTGAATATTGTAAAGCATTTTGTACATCTGTTCTTGGTAGATTATCTTATTATTGTTCAAATTAAATGTAATAAAAATTGTTTTAGGCAAACTTAGGCATTTTGCATATAAAAAAAATGTTATTCTATAAAAGATAATTGTATTTCTATGACTCATTAGTATGTTTGTTAAACCTTATACAGTATAATGCAATAACACTTTTATACTAACTCCTTAATTACAACTTGTCATCAAAACCACAGAATAGAGAGTTTAACTAGGTTCACAGTAAATACTACTACTACTACTAATAATAATAACAGTCATAGGCTATAAAGATTAGGATATGATGGAATCTGTGCAATAGAATGCAGAATAGCAGTGAGAGGTGTTCTCATTTATGATTTCTGCCCCTTCGTGCATTTCCTGTTGGGTGGGATTGCACCCTGCATGTGTTTGTGTGAGTGTTTGAGATTGTGCTTTGGATTTCCTCTAATCTGGGACACTTCCCTCCCTTCAACTCTCTTCCTGCTGTGTGTGCTTGATTAATTATAGAGTTTCTATATTGTTAGTTTGTAACCTCACTGCTAACACTTGTGCTACTTAACATAAATGACTAAGACACATGTCGCAGAATGTATTGTTGTTTCATTTGAATAGTGATATTTGAAAAAGAAAATACTGAAAGTTTTGGGACAAAAGAACTTTTTTTCACTGTACTCCTCATTTTCATTGTATGTGCTGTCAGCAAATCTAATTTTAATCAAGTGGTTTATCAGTTATCAGTAAGTAAATATAACCAAAAAACTTCAGCTACATATACACATATATACTGTAGCAAAGGTCTGTCTATCTTCAACTATACAGACAGACAGACAGACAGACAGATAGATAGATAGATAGATAGATAGATAGATAGATAGATAGATAGATAGATAGATAGATAGATAGATAGATAATATCAGTAAGACCTCATGATGATTACATTGCTCATCTTTAATAATTCTACATTAATTTATATGTAAAATTATTAAATTGTAAAAATACAAAGATCTATGTTTGATGGTGTGATGGTGTGCCAACATACTGCTTTGACCTCATTAGTGCTAGAGAAATAGGGCAAAGTCCAAGATGAAAGATCATTCCATTGCAATTTTTCATGTGATATGTCTGGAAGTGCAACATACAAAGAGCATCATTTACTCCTGTGCAAATGACAGATTTTGGATATCAGTCTATGTTTTTTAAAATCATGACCAGGACAAAAGAAACCAGAAATGTGGGAAGTCCAGACAAAGACCCTGCTTCATTATTGTATTCAATGTTCCTTTGTCAGTTTCCTTTTACACCTGGGAAGTCAATATCCCCCCATGTTACTGTGATAAACCTAGAATAGAAATGATAACTGCACATAAACAAAGGTTGTTTAAACATTCTTCAAACACTAAAAGGCTGTTCGGGATTTTGAAAGTGTCCTTATTACTTTATAGTACACATTAATTACTCTAGGACGGGCTACAATATACTTTCTCATTGAATCGCTAATTAAAAACTATTGCAATTCGATTGATTCGAACGAATCGATTCGCGCATTTGACTCGTCATCATCAATGCTTTGGCCAATCGTGGGAGTCCAGATTTAGCGATGGCGTGTTGACTGTGCTGCATTGTGTTTAGTGATTGGGCACACGACATACCCCAACATGCTCTTGTGTGTGTGTGTGAGTGTGTGTAAGAGGTAGCGGTATAAAGTTGGACTAACGGTGCAGCTGTTTGGAGCGCCTTTCCTTTCATCAGCTTCCTGACTGTCTGGAGGCTTTAACGGAATTTCCATCTTCCAGACGCATTAAATCGTTCCGAGGATTTTGTTTTCAGTCGAATAAGTTGGCTGCGGAGTCTCTTAAACGGATTTTTGTTGTAATTTTGGTTGTTTTTACCACTTTACAGCGTTTTAGAGTAACAGAGTTTTGGGGCCGTTGGGTGGTCGGATGCCTGTGTCCGAATTTAAAGTTGTTGTGTTTTTTGGTACATTTGAGAATTGGTGAGTTTTCTAAGACATTTTAGTGACGCAAAACCGGGCCGCATCATCCAACCGAGACACAACGGAGACTCTGACCCGCTCGTATTTCATCCACATTCCCGCATCATGTCTTTAAGCAGAAACATCGAATGGGAGCATTTTGAGGAGCGAGAAAAAGCACCGCGGTCGGGGCGCGGAAGTGCAGCCAGTTCTCGCGGGGCGTCCCGGGGAAACGGGAACAGCTACGGCCCTGTGGCAAGTCCTGCACACAGCGCGCACTGCAGCTTTTACCGGGCGCGCAGTCTGCGTTCACTCGCAGCTGAGAAGAAAGCGCGGAAAGTGCGCTTCTACCGCAACGGAGACCGCCACTTTGAGGGCTTGGCGTACGCAGTGTCCGGAGACCGCTTTCGCTCTCTGGACGCGCTGCTCGTGGAGCTCACGCGCTCTCTGTCGGACAGCGCGAGTTTACCGCAGGGAGTGCGCTACATTTATACTATAGACGGTGCGAAGAAAGTCACCAGCCTGGATGAGCTGGTCGAGGGTGAGTGTGTAGATGTGTGTGTATTTAAGGCCACACTGATTCACACAAATACACAATAAAAAATCAATAAAAATGGTTTGACTAAAAAAAAATTCAATAAACGCACACAGCTGTTATTAAAATGTATTGACAAACATCTTTACCCCAAATGACCAACCCACGTGTGTTTCAGCCCCAAACCAGGCGAGGAGTCAGAAACACTTCTATTATATTCAGTGGCTGGTGCGAAATATATTGTTATTATTATTATTATTATTATTAAAAGCAACCATTAAAAAAGCAATAAAAGTAACCAGTCAGTGAAGTTAAGTTTAATGTGAGTTTATTGTCAGTAATTATAATATATATCATATATATATATATATATATATATATATATATATATATATATATATATATATATATATAATAAAAAAATAAATAAACAGTATTGATGGTGGGCGTGTGTGCTTGCCGATGGGAATTAGTAACAAGCCAATTAGATCTCAGCCTTAAATCACCTATTCCTTTCCGAAATTTTACAGACCTACTGTATGGCCAGAGTGGTGGTGCAGTGGTTAAGGTGCTGGACTGAAAGACCAGGGTTCGAGTCCCAGCACCACCAATCACAACTGTGGGCCCCTGATTAAGGCCCCCAACCCCCAATTGCTCAGCTGTTGGAAAAAAAGAGTTAAATGTAAAACTCTTTGGTTCAGATAAAAATGAAAGACCCCTTAAAAAAGGATGTGTAAATCCAAGGTTGCTTAAAATTATGGGCGGGCCTTCAGATGTGTCATATTCCAACATGAAAACATTTTGTTCATGCAAACATGTGTGGGTAGCGTATTCTGACAGTTACATATTTGACATATTTCCGTGTTATAATTGTTGTTCTTGTGAACAGCTATTGATTCATTGTAAGAATTATTTGTATAAACACACTCCTTACTCACTCAAATACACTCAATCATTAATGCTTTGTTTGTGCTGAATTGTGCCTCTGTCTGTCAACCCTTGATATTAACTCCAGATGGAAGTTAAGCAGACGTGAGCAGTGTTTGTGTACAGTCAGAGTTCAGTAATAATTAATCTCAGATTCCTCTGTCAGTATTTTTGTCTAATAAGTTTATGTAAAAATGTGGCAGTGGTTTATTTTTAAAGAAACTCAAACCATGTTTCAAGGTCTATATGCAAAGCTTCTATGCAAAAAGCAGATAGTGTATCAGCAGATTGCTGATAGTGTTTGCTTGTAAGTCAAGTTGAGGAAAGCATCAATAATCATCAACTTCTTAAACTATATTAAGACTTCTGACTTTTAATGTTATTCCATTGCTCAGGGGCCCAACAGTGGTGGCTTGCTGGAGCTGGGAACCCACAATATTTGGGTTGGTAGTACAACATCTTAACCATAAGCCACCACTTCCCCAGCTTGGTAGCAATCCTCATCTAAGAAGGAAATCTTCATGTTTAAAGTCATATAAACGCTTAAAAGTATCAGCTAAATGCTGAATGTAAATGATGTAAAGTTCAGACTTAATTATTCATATGAAATTTTCTAAATAAGCATTTGAACTACTTTACATGTTTAATACTACAAATAGGACCCTTAACAAAATCTAATCTGGTTTCTGATTGACAGTGTTTTTTATGTTTTCTAATTTTGTTACCTAGTCTCCAAATAGTCTCACTTCTTATACTTCTTTTGTTATGTTTACATATATGTTTAGTTTGGTAAGTAGCATTGTGGTCCTGCGAAACATTTTATTCCACTATGTGTTCACACACGTTGCAGAATCACAATAAGGCTTAAGTTTGACTTGACCATTTGCATGTGAAAGCTCATATAGTTGAGTTGAGGCTGAAACAGCAGGCAGAAAACCACTACAATGATACTTGAACTCGGAGCCCTTGACGCATATTGACTCTAATAATGTCCAGCTGAGTCAATAAGGGTAATTTGTGTCCAGAAAACAGCTGTAAAACAGAGTTTTTTTTAACATTTATGCTTTAATAGAAAAACAGTTCAGAGCTTAAGGTTCCAAATATGGCCTACCGAGATCCGTTACAGTGGTTAGTTCCATTAAGTGACCCCATGAGAGCTGGAGTAATACTAAACATCTTAGCATTAGAAAGCAGCATAAATTTGTGTGAATGTGATGAGCCATGCAGACAGGGATGATGTTTCTCCTAAGCTAATATTACAGAGTCAGAATATACCATTTTACAAAGTGTGTGTTTGAGGGCAGGCCATCATGGCTTTTGGTTTTTAATCAGTTGTCCAGCGTAAAGATTTTTTCACGTTAAAAAGTGATATGGAAATAATGCAGGCGTAAGATCAGAACTCGCCGAGTTCTTGTGAAAAGTCAAAAAAGAATGAAAATGGTTGGGAATGAAAGCCAGGTTTGCTGATATTGTTGTCTATAACTTCTCTGTCATGCGTTCCCTCAGATCGCATCTACAGTAACTAATGCTGCGTGTATGTCATTCACATGAGCGAACACTGATTTGCCTCCGATTTTGGGCATTTGTCTGTAATTTCCCAAAACCTGTGATTGAGTGAAAATGGGAATTTGGATAATGCAGTGTGCACCCGGCAGGTGTAAGCATTGATTTTGAAAATGTGTGAGTTTGCATTTGATTTACGCTCTGTGGTGCTGGGAGTTAAGACTCACTCCTTACGAGCAGTTCAACACATTAACCCTATGAAAGAAGGTTTTAGTCAGTGGTTGCAGGTTCTCAATAACAGTTCTATGTCTTAATGACTTAAGAAGGACAGAAAAAAACAGCTGGAAGTTAGTAGTCTTGTGGATATTGAATGACATTAAGGTGAAAAAAAAAAACAATCATGACACTATTTGGATATCTTTATGGTTTGGACTCAAGTTCTATAACCTTTTAAATGTACAACATTATTCCCTCAACCAGTCCACTGGTGAATCATTATATCAGTATAATCAAATAAATAATTTTATAGTCTATAGTTAATATAGTCTGATATAAAAATTGAGTCAGGAAACTGTTCGGTTTTAGTGTCTCAAGTGTGTTTTCAAATGTTAAATTGTAGATGCGTGTGAACAACAACTCCGGGTGTCTTAAAGAGCAAAAACTATTTGTGTAAAAATTATAGTTTGCTTTTTAAGAAAATATTAGAAATAGCAAAAATTTAAATAAATGAAAAGAACAAATTCTTAAAAAGTGTTTAGCTTCATGTTAACCACCACCATCAATCTGGTTGACAAAACATTTTTCCACTGGATATTGGATAATTGCAGAAAATAAACTCTGCTTTCCACACACGTTTATGACTCTAATTCATATTTTTAGGATGACATTCTGTATTTTTTTCACTAGTCAACTATTTGGGTTCGACAGTCCAGAGTAATGGAGAGTGTGAAGAAGAGGTAAAGAAGCGAGTACAGGCAGGTTGGAATTGGTGGAGAAAAGAGTCAGGAGTGATGTGTGACAGGAGAATATCAGCTAGAATTAGAGGGAAGGTGTAGAAGACAGTGGTGAGACAGCTATGATGTATGGTTTAGAGACAGCTATAATGTAATGTATGGTTTAGAGGCAGTGGTGAGACAGCTATGATGTATAGTTTAGAGGCAGTGGTGAGACAGCTATGATGTATGGTTTAGAGGCAGTAGTGAGACAGCTATGATGTATGGTTTAGAGACAGCTATGATGTATGGTTTAGAGACAGTGGTGAGACAGCTATGATGTATGGTTTAGAGACAGTGGTGAGACAGCTATGATGTATGGTTTAGAGGCAGTGGTATATATGGTATATGATATATGGTGTATGGTTTAGAGACAGTGTTGGACTGCACCACTGCTGGGTTCCTGAGCAAGGCTCTTAATCAGTTGTATAAATGAGATATATGTAAGTCGCTCTGGATAAGGGCGTCTGCCAAAGCGCTGTAGATTAGATTAGATTAGATTAGATTCAACTTTATTGTCATTGTGCAAGGTACATGTACAGAGCCAATGAAATGCAGTTAGCATCAAACCAGAAGTGCATAAGTCGCTTATTCACAATAAATATCAGTGTAATAAATAGGGTATGGGGTTGATAGTTACAGAGGGTTAGGGTAAATAATGTACAGAGGTATATGGATAGAATATAGAGGTGTAACAATAGATAGTTATAGATTGTGCAAAGATGCATAATGATAAGGTAGTGCAAAGTATAGAAGTGGCAGTGCAGTAGTAATTAAAATACTGTATATCAGCTGTTCAGTGCAGAAACATCCACAGGAAAGAAGCTGTTTTTCAGTCTGTTTGTGCGCCTCTCAGGCATCGGTAGCGTCTGCCTGATGGGAGAAGAGTGAACAGTCCGGGGTTGGGGTGAGAGGGATCTTTGATTATGCCTCTCGCCCTTTGCAGACAGCGTTTTTTGTGTATGTTGTCCAGGGTGGGTAGCTGAGTGCCGATGATTTGTTGGGCGGTTTTCACCACCCTCTGAAGGGCTGTGCTGTAAATGACCCAATTCAGATTTTTTCCTACACTGTGGCACAGATCGGATTTGACTCATGAAAGTGTAGGCAGGAAAGAAAAATTCTGATATTTTCAGATTGGATTCAGGCCTCATTCGTATGTGGTAATAAATCGGATAAGAATCGGCAGACAGAAATGCAACTTTGTGCGGTAAGACTCGCGGTGGTGGCGTGTGTGTTTACATCAACACTGAATGGTGCGAGAGCTCTGTGATCGTTTCTACTTTCTGTTCATCGCTATTGGAGTTTGTGACTGTTAGATGCAGGCCATTTTATTTACCATGGGAATTCACCGCTGTTTTCATTATCGGAGTGTACATTCCACCGAGCGCTAATGCTAAGGAGCCGCTTTATGTACTGTACGCGGCTATTAGTTATCTGCAGAATGCACACCCCGACGGACTGTTTATCATCGCCGGAGATTTCAACCATGCAAATCTCAAAACAGTGCTTCCTAAATTTTACCAGCATCTGGACTTTGTGACGAGAGGGGAAAACACGCTGGATCTTGTTTACACAAACATCCCCGGCGCGTACCGAGCAGAGCCCCACCCCCATCTCGGATACTCAGACCACATCTCTGTTATGCTAATGCCAGCATACAGACTGCTCGTCAGACGCTCCAAACCGGTTTCAAAGAAGGTGAGACTGTAGCCAACAGGAGCTTCTTCTGCTCTTCAGGACTGTTTTGAGTGCACTGACTGGCAGATGTTTAGGGAGGCTGCAACCAACGGCAACACTGTTAACCTGGAGGAGTACACAACATCAGTGGTCAGCTATATCGGCAAGTGCATTGATGATGTGACTGCCTCCAGAACCATCACAACACGCTACAATCAGAAACCGTGGATGACCACAGAGGTGCATGCTCTGCTAAAGTCCAAGGACATGTCGGCCCTAAAAACAGCCAGGGCAAAACTGTCCAAAGCCATCAGAGAGGCAAAGCGCACGTACGGCAAGAAAATTCATGGCCACTTTCAAGACAGCGGAGACACTCGGCACATGTGGCAGGGCATCCAGACAATCACCAACTACAAGACAACTCCACCTGCTTGTAACAGTGATGCCCTCCCTCCCAGATGCGCTAAATGAATTCTACGCCCGGTTTAAGGTGCAAAACAACGTGGCAGCGAGGAAGACCAGAAATTTAAGCAAAGTTAACCCACGGAAGTCTGCTGGACCAGACAACATCCCCGGCAGAGTGCTCAGGGACTGTGCAACACAACTAGCAGATGTCTTCACTGACATCTTCAACACTTCCCTGTGCACCGCTGTCGTTCCCACGTGCCTGAAAACTGCTACCATCATCCCTGTGCCAAAAAAGTCAGCAGTCTCCAGACTCAATGACTACCGTCCCGTCGCACTCACACCCATCGTGATGAAATCCTTCGAAAGGCTCGTCATGAGGCACATTAAGACCCTGCTACCCCCCACTGGACCCATTACAGTTTGCATACCATCCGAACCGCTCCACGGACGACGCTATTTCCACAACCCTCCACCTGTCCCTCACACACATTGACAATGAAGACACATACGTACGAATGCTGTTCATAGGCTTTAGTTCAGCATTTAACACAATCATCCCTCGGCATCTGTTCGAGAAGCTGAGCCTGCTGGGACTGAACACCTCCATCTGCAACTTGATCCTGGACTTTCTGACGGAAAGACCTCAGTCAGTCAGGATTGGAAACAGCATCTCCAGCACCACCACTCTGAGCACTGGGGCCCCGCAGGGCTGCGTGCTGAGTCCACCGCACAGCTGAAATCACATCGTCGAGATCGCAGATGACACGACCGTGGTGGGTCTCATCGGAAAGAACGACAAGTCAGCATACAGAGGTGAAACAGCTAACAGCTTGGTGTAGAGCCAATAACCTGTCTCTGAACGTTGATAAGACTAAGGAGATAGTTGTTGACTACAGGAAAACAAAGAGCGACCATTCTCCGCTGAACATCAACGGCTCCTTGGTAGAGATCGTCAAGGACACTGAATTTCTTGGTGTCCACATGACGGAGAACCTCACCTGGTCACTCAACACCAGCTCTATTAGCAAAAAAGCCCAGCAGCGCCTCTACTTCCTCCGAAGACTGAGGAAAGCCCACCTTCCACCTCTCATCCTGACAATGTTCTACAGAGGGACCATCGAGAGCATTCTGAGCAGCTGCATCACTGCCTGGTTTGGGAACTGCACCGTTTCGGTTCGCAAGACTCAGCAGAGGACAGTGAGAACAGCTGAGAAGATCATCGGAGTCTCTCTTCCCTCTGTAACGGACATCTACACCACACGTCTGCACATCTGCAAAGCTAACAGCATTGTGGAGGACCCCACACACCCCTCAGACTCACTCTTCACACTCACTTCACACTCCTGCCCTCTGGGAAAAGATACCGCAGCATTGCTATTTGTAAAGTACTGTTGTAATTTGCATTTTGTGTCTACCTCATCTACAATATGGTTGGCGCTATTGTGTTCTGTCCCGTCCTTTATTGTCTTTTTTTGCACTGTCCTTGTAATGTTTGTATTGTTTATTACACTGTCTGTTTCTGCACTGGGTTGCACACATGTACTTTATGTCTATCCTGTTTAGTGGCTCTTTGTTGTTTTGTAAATTCTATGTTTTGTGTAGTACCAGGGGGTCCTGGAGGAACCTTATTTCATCTCACTGTGTACTGCATCTGTTATAAATGTTTGAAATGCCAATAAAGCTCCTTGAAA
Organism: Bagarius yarrelli; assembly: GCA_005784505.1. Lineage (NCBI taxonomy): Eukaryota > Metazoa > Chordata > Actinopteri > Siluriformes > Sisoridae > Bagarius > Bagarius yarrelli. The sequence goes on along the minus strand of VCAZ01000182.1, from coordinate 25,146 downwards.
ACTTTTCAGGCCTTTGTTTGACTGATGATTTTGTTACTAATACTTGTTACAGATCAGATGTGATCTTTTATCAAAAGGACAATTTCACACTAATGTTTACTGAATAATCAAAAAACAAAATATATTTTTTATTTGGCCAGCAGAGAAAGCCATTCATAATTCTGTTCAATCCACACCCAACTCTTACTCAGTTGCTGAAACTTGTCCAAATTGCTGCTGCAGCCTCAGCGGTAAACCCTGTCCCCAGCCTTGTTAAGAATTTGATATATTTCAAGGGCATTGCAGAGCAATAAAGGACATATAATAAATAGGTCAAAATAGGTCTTTGTCCTAGCAGCTTAAATGCTGATGTCTCATGGTTTACAACAGGCACAATGATGAGTAGCAGTCCTGCTGTATGATGCAGTGCAGCCAACTGCTAATGCTGTGAGTTTTGTTCATTGTCAGACCTTCATTCATCTGTTCTGTTGTTGTAGGGGGCATAGAGGTTTGTATAGGGTGTTAAGTGGATAAAAATTCTATTTAATTCACTGACTTTAAATTTTTGTAACACTAAATCTGCATTAAAAATATCTACCTGGACACATGTGAAATGTTATACATAGATGTGTATACAAGTGTGGTAAGTTGTGTACAATTTTATTGAGGTGTATATTCCTATAATGGGGTGTTATGCTAAGGTTTTTTGAGTTGTGTACAGGTTTGCCAATGTGTAGGGTGCATACTGTGGTGTGGTAAGTTGTGTATTTATATGTTGAGGATGTGTAAATGTATTATAAGGTGTGCTTACATGTGTTTTAGGGTTTGTTAAGCAGTTTGTAGGAGATTGTTGATTAAAGTGAGGTCTTTGCAAGATTTTTAGAGGTTTGTAGAAGTGTGGTGAACGTTTTCAGTGATTTGTACAAGTTTTTAGTGATTCACTAAAATTGTGATGAGGTGTGTAGAGATTTAATAAAGGGTGCAAGTATGTTTAGGGATGTGATCCGGTGTTTTGAGGTGTTTGGTGGTTTGTAAAGGTGTTGTAAGGTCTGTAGACTTGTAATCAAATGTTTATAGAAATGTGTCATGTGATACAATTTTCAAGCTAATTTGTCATGGTTAAATTGCGCTTAGGAAAGCATGATATGTGGTATTGTATGTACAGATGACCACTACTTAGACCGCCAACACTTTTGGCACCACTCAGGAAAGATTTCATATCAATCATATCAATTGATTGATTGATATGATTTCATATCGATCAAATCAATCATATTTTATATTTTTATATTATAACATGTAATCTAACAGCACCTTTTCTTGCAAATTCATTGACAGTTCTAAGAGAAATGTTAACATTTAAATAAGTTTTGTCCTGTTTCTTTTCTCTTAAATCACTTGTACTTGATGTTGTAAGGGTTGTTTGCCTACAGCAGTTCAGGCTGAAAGATTAAGGAAAAGTCATCAGCATGATGGTATAAAACTGTACATTTCTTGTCTATTACCAGCCACTGATACCAACAATGAAAATAAACGCAGTTAGAATAGCTAAATATGTGGGAGAGCGCCGCTATTGAGTGATTAAGTCAAGTAAAGTCTGCTTTATCTTTTTAGCGGGTTTTAACTATAAAAATTGTGTCAAAGCAGCTTTCCAAAATCTTATCTATTAAGACTATAAACACTCACTAAAACTGGTGAGTTCAGTTTAATTAATATCCGTTAATTAAAAGTCCCCAACTAAACAAGTCAGAGGCAAAAGTGGTAAGAAACCAAAACTCCATCAGTGATAAAATAGAGAAAACCTTGGGAAAACCCAGGTTTAGTCGGGGGGTCAGGTGTTGGACTGATACCAGAAAGACCAGTGTTTGATTCCCAGCACCAGCAATCCACCTCTGTGGGCCCCTGAGCAAGGCCCTTAAACCCAATTGCTCATTTGCATAAATAGAAGATAAATGTAAGTCGCTCTGGATAAGGGCATCTACCGAATGCTGTAAATGTATTTTCTACTGCAATAAAGATTCTGTGGTCTTGTCTTGGTGTCTGTCTATAAGACAAGATCATCACTGGGAAACTTATTGTTTCTAAGTGGTGAAATATAGACAGTTAATTGTATCCAGCATGTATGTAAAATCAGTACCTCTGTGCCTTCAGAAATGCCAAATGACCCTTTTATTACTTATGGTATGTCTGTGACAGGAAATCAGTTCAAGTCTTTGATCACTTTTAACTACAATGTAGTCTGGATAGAAAACATGAGCTTGTACAAGTTTGAAAAAGAGAGGAGGTATTATGCTATACAAGTCTATAAATCCTTATCTTTAACATTTTAATGTAATTTCATACTAAGACAAAATAATTAATACGTGATAGTTAGCGTATTATTGACCAGACTTCCCGGTTACCTAGCAACAATGTTTTCATGACATTATCGCTCATACAAGTGCAAGTGTTTTATGTTTGCACCTTTTTCCCAAAGCACAAGGAAAGCCTGTAAGTGTTATGGCATTCACATAAAAAGGAAAATCTCTCTCTTTAATTGTCCTTGTTTTTTTTTCTCTATACTTTTTTCTAGCATTTTGTTATGTGACAAAAAAGCAGCTGCATGTGCAGTAGTGCCAAGATGTGCCACACTCTTACACATACATACACACACACACACACACACATAGCAAACTTTCATAAATGTTTTTAGTTAGTTTAGGTAGCTTTTTAGACCTTTTTACAGCATACAGCAGTTTAAACATAAATACATATTTTCTGCCTTAATTATACAAGCATACTTTCTTCAGAGATCCTTCAAAGTAATTTTAAAGTGGTGTGTGAATTTGCAAGTATGATGTCAAACACGGTAATCTGCTCTGGACCCCTCTCTGCTGACCATGGTGATGAGATACATAGCCGATTGTCATCCTCAATAGCTGGATGTCTAAATGGTGCCCATAAAATAACATAGACAATTGGAGATAATAGACAAAAGTTTTTGGGGCAGACCTGACTTGATTCTATTTGTCCCTCCTGGCGTGGTGCTGCTTTTTTTTCTAGAGATTTGGCACATAGTCTTAGGTTCCCACCTGACTAACTTGAGCCCAGGTCAGGAAGCAAACAGACTGGCTAAACTAACTGTCTGCTAGCCGTCTCACCTCACAGGCCGCACAGAATTCAGTTAATTCACAGCACATAGAGACTCTTTCACTGAGATATCACACTGAGACTGTGAAACTAGAAAATACAACAAACGTCCTTAATAGAAACAATTTAATTGATGTTTAACAAATAAAACATTCATGCAACACAGAAACAAATAATAAAGTTTGGTTTACTAAATATCAGGTCCCTTGCTGCAAAATCGCTTTTTGTAAATGATATAATCAATAGTTATAATCTAGCTCTGTTTGACAGAAACCTGGCTAAAACCAGATGATTACGTTATTTTAAATAAGTCTACACCCCAAAATTACTGTTATAAACATGAGCCGCGTCCAAAAGGTAAAGGTGAAGAGGTCAATTTTATAAAAATATTTTCAGTGTTTCTCAGAAAGCAGGTTTCAGGTATGAAACATTTGAAGTGATGGTAATTATGCTAATAATAAATCACCTGTAATGTTTGTACTGGCTACTGTATACAAGCCACCAGAACACCATACAGACTTTATTAAAGAATCTGGTGATTCTTTATTGATTTTCTAAGAGAATTAGTGCTGCAGCAGATAAAGTCTTAATTGATTTTAATAATCAAGTCGAAAACTCTGGGATCCGCGTTCTAGAAATTCTGAACTCTACTGGAGTTAAACAACATGTTTAAGGTCCTACTCATAATAAAAATCATACTGTAGATTTAATATTGTCACATGAAATTGATGCTAATGATGTTGAAATTCTGCAACAAAGCAATGATATTTGGTATTTGGATGAACTGGTTACAAGTATGTAAAAACCATTAATTCTACCACAAAAGACTGTTTTGTAAGTAATCTTCCTGATTTATTTTAATAACCCAGCATATCCAATAGCTGGATAGGAAAAACTCTAATAAAAGTGATTTATTAGAAAATATGGAGACTGTCTTTTCTAATTCCTTAAATACAGTCACTCCGTTACGCTTGAGAAAGATAAAGGAAAATAGTTTGTCACCGTGGTATAATGAGCACACAATTGCCTTAAAGAGAGCAGCCGAAAAATAGAGCGCAGCTGGAGGCAAACTAAACTGGAGGTATTTCTTATTGCATGGCGGGAAAGTAGCCTATTCTACAGAAATGCATTAAAAATTGCTAGATCTGATTACTTTTCAGCTCTTCTAGAAAAGAACAAACACAACCCCAAGTATTTATTCAATATAGTGGCTAAATTAACTAGTAAAGCATCAACAGGTGTTGACATTTCCTTACAGCACAGCAGTAATGAATTTATAATTACTTTAATTCTAAGATCGATACTATTAGAGATAAAATTGTGAACATGCAGCAGACAGCCGCAGTATTGCATCAGTACTATAGACCCCTCGAGGAACAATTCCACTCATTTATTACTATAGGAGAGGAAGAACTTATCAAATCATCTAAACCAACATGTATTTTAGACACTATTATTATTATAAGCTCCTAAAAGAAGTAATTCCTGAAGTCATAGATCCATTTCTGAATATAATTAATTCATTGTTGTCATAAGGATACGTTCCCAAAACATTAAACTGGCTGTTATTAAGCCGCTCATTTAAAAAACACAATTTGATCCCAAAAATTTAGTTTATTACAGACCGATCGCAAACCTCCCATTTGTGTCTAAAATACTAGAAAATGTAGTATCATCACAATTACATTTTTTTTAGAATATCTGTGCGGACTTCCAGTCAGGATTTAGATCCTGTCACAGTACTGAGACTACTCTGAGTTACAAATGACCTGCTGCTATCAGCTGATAATGGTTGTCTCTCCCTTTTAGTGCTGTTGGACCTCAGTGCTGCGTTTGACACCGTCGACTAGAACATTCTTTTAAATAGATCAGAAAGCTTTGTTGGCATCAGTGGAAGTGTGTTAGCATGGTTTAAATCTTACTTATCTGACCATTTGTAGCAGTGGATAAAGAGGTATCATATGGCTCGCAGGTAAAGTATGCGGTGCCGCAAGGCTCAGTTCTAGAATCATTACTTCTTACAGCTTACATGTTACCCCTGGGAGATATTATTAGGAAACATGGTGTTAGTTTTCACTGCTATGCTGATGACACTCAGCTATATATTTCTTTGCAGCCAGGCAAAACTTGCTAATTCAAATGCAAAGTTGATATAAAAAACTGGATGACAAATAAAAAAACTGGATGACAAATAATTCTGAATCCTGAAAAAACAGACGTGTTAATTATCGGCAATAAAGCCTCTGCCTTTAATAATAATCTAAATCACTGTCTAACACCTGATGGCTGCTCTGTCAACCCTTCATCGTTAGTTAGGAACTTAGGTGTGCTTTTTGACAGTAATCTTTCCTTTGAGAGCCACATTTCTAGCATTTGTAAAAATTCCTTTTATCATCTTTAAAAATGTATCTACATTACGACCTATGCTCTCGAGGTCAAATGCAGAAATTTTAGTTCATGCATTTATGACCTCAAGATTAGATTATTGTAACACTTTATTGGGTGGTTGTTCTGCACGCCTAATACGCAGCAGCTAGAGTTCTTACTAGAACTAAAAAGTCTGTTCATATAGTTCGGTTCCATATATTACCTTTATATAAATAAAGGTGACTTGACCTGACTTTCCAGGGCAAAATGCTTATTCATTGATACATTCTTTGCTACTTGTGGTTTCTGTTTACCAACAAAGTGTGGATTTAAGTAGGCCTGGTAAACGGAGGGCTCAATTTAGCACTGTTCTGCTGGAATGTCGCTGAAAATACAGGATGTCTGCCAACACTGCAAAAATGCTTTGCATTCCTCCAGGACATGTGAACCGTGCAAAACAAAGGAATAAGAAACCACTCTAGCTACTTGAGCTAAAACTAAAGTGTGAATCCAACAGATAACAGAGTTGGTAAAAGTTCAAATGCAGATTTAATAGTTTTTTAAGTGCATTTCAGTGATTGTGGCAGGCTGTAAAAGTTTTTTTATTCACCGCACTATAAACTAACTGTGCCACTTACTAAAAACAAATACTCATCTTCCTGTATACTTTGTTTATGATGTTAAATTTAAAATGGTTCTGCAATGCCGAGCCTTACACATACTATTAGAATTAAGCTTGTCTTAGCTCTGCTTTTGCTTCAAGTTCAATTCAATTCAATTCAGTTTTATTTGTTGGCGCTTTTTACAATGGTGATTGTCACAAAGCAGCTTTACACAATTAAAGAAATATTAGATAAATGAAACAGAAATCAGTTTGTCCCTGATGAGCAAGCCGGAGGCGACGGTGGCAAGGAAAAACTCCCTGAGATGGATAGGAAGAAACCTTGAGAGGAACCGACCAAACAGAGAACTCATTCCTCATTTGGGTGAAAAACAATGCAGGAATTATGTGGTTTACATTGTGTGTGTGGTGTGGTGTGTGTGTGTGGTGCAACTTAAATAATCATTAGTCCTTAAAAGAACAGCTGGAACGTCTTTATGGCAGAGTTGGACCGTCCTTGGTCACCCTGGTGATTTATCATCCACTGGAGCAGGTCACAGGGAAGGGTCCAACAGGTCCAGGGTGGAGATGGGGTCTGGATCACCGGCAGCTCCATTGTGGCATATGTAACTCAACAGTGAGAGAGAGAGAGAGAGAAGAGCGAGGGAAATGAAGACAAAAAGAAGGAAAACAGTTGTGACAATGTAATCACACGGTTTGGAGTGATTAAGTGAATAATGTAGAGTAAAGCATGGACTCCGGCAAGACTAACTAGGTCAGCATAACTAAAAGGAGAACCAGAGGGAAACACAGACATGAGGGCTCCCTGATATGTTAAGCAACCAGCCGCTCTCATCATCAACACTGTGATCATAAGAGAGGGGAAGACATCTAACATCCCATAATACTCACACCCATGAGTCCCCCCAGATCGGCTCCTTTATCTAAGGGGGAATCAATACAAAATGCTTGATTAAATAAGTACTTTTTAACTTGGACTTAAACACTGAGACTGTGTCTATTCCCGAACATACTAGGGATGTTATTCCATAGCTTTGGGGCTCTGTAAGAAAAGACTCCGCCCCCTGCTGTAGAGTTTATAATGCGCGGTACTGACAGGCAGCCTGCATCCTTTGATGGAAGTGGGCGTGGCGGAACGTAAGACACTAGAAGTTCTCTTAAGTACTGCGGCGCGAGACCATTTAGAGCTTTATAAGTTAACAATAGTATTTTAAAATCGATGCGGTGTCCTCACTGGGAGCCAATGCAGTGTGGATAAGACCGGCGTGATGTGCTCATATCTTTTAGTTTTAGTGAGGACTCTCGCTGCTGCGTTCTGGACTAACTGAAGTTTATTAATGCACCTAGTTGAACATCCAGACGGTAAAGCGTTACGATAATCCAGCCTGGATTTGATAAACGCATGAACTAATTTTTCGGCATCATTAAGTGACAAGATATTTCTTATTTTAGCGATATTTCTGAGATTATAGAACGCTATCCTGCTAATATTGTCGACATGGGCCTCGAATGAGAGATTGGAGTCCAAATTCACACCCAGATCTTTTCTGCTTTAGTGGTTGCCACAGCTAATAGTTTGCCTCCATCTATCCTTAACCTCTGCATCCTCTTCACACCCATCATCATCATGCCCTCATTTATCACATCCATATACCTCCTCCTTCATCTCTTTATTACCTTTATAACCTTTTCCCACTTTTGATTAGTTTTTTAGCATCTGTTTACATTTTTGCTGCACAACATCTGCAAGCAAGGTTATAAAAACTATACTAAGCTATATAAAAATTTAAAAAATCCAGAAATATTTTTGTTTTGATAGAGGATAGATCTCCAACTAAGAAAACACTCCATGTCTGGTAGTAAAAGTCATATTTATCTCTAGTTAATCTCTCTTTTAAGCTACAAGAGCAATGCCTCTGGTGACTAGTCACGACAAAGTAGATGCCCCACAATGTATAAGACATAAAAAATGCTCAAGAAAGGCAGATGGGCCACAGATCATCACAGTTTGCTTTTATGCAAAAAGGAAGTTAAATATGGACACCACATAGTGTTGGTGTTATCCAGAGCTGCCAGGATGAAACATTTCCACCATGATGGAAGATGTCAGTGCCAAGCCCATCAGCGACAACATAGGCTATGAGAAGATCATTCAGGAGACATGAACGACACAAGATGTGTGCCACAAGCAACCTGGTCAATAAAGTGTGCAGCAGCCATAGATTGTTGCTTTCTTACAAAGCTTGCTTTGTCTATTGTAAAGAATAGAATGTTCTTTGGTTGCTCTTGTAATGCCTGATGTCGCATCTTCTAGTTGACAATTTTAGGAAGCTGAAAACCATTAATTAATAGATAAATCCATAAGGAACTCTTGAAGAACACAATTGGCTAGTAACTGAGCTATAAAAAAATCATATTCAGATATTGAAAAATAATTATTACCACAACAGCATTTTGCAAAGTGTCTCACTCCTTCTACACTGCAATAATGAACAGTCACTTAAAACTGATGTAATATTAAAGGTCAATGTGGTTTAATATCCAGTATGTTTGTATAATTAAGAACTGAGCTGAAAAATCAATACTAGAACTAGAAATATTTTCCAACCCTAAATCTTACCTTTTCTCTTCCTTTGACAGGTGAGAGCTATGTCTGTGCCTCCAATGAACCCTTTCGCAAAGTGGACTACACCAATAACGTAACCCCTAACTGGTCTGTGAATATCAGATCTGGTACGTCACGCTCTCTCTCCTCTTTACCTGTGCTAAAGAATGAGGTAAGGGAGCAAGAAAACAAGGACTTTATCCGGCCCAAGCTAGTGACAGTTATCCGAAGTGGTGTAAAGCCACGCAAGGCCGTGCGCATGCTACTGAACAAGAAAACGGCACATTCATTCGAACAAGTGCTGACAGACATCAGCGATGCCATCAAGCTGGACTCAGGTGTGGTTAAAAGACTGTACACTCTGACGGGAAGCAGGTAAACATTACAGAGAAAAAATATTGCAGAAAGAATATAGCTTGCCTCAGAACTCAAACTATGTGGTTTCATTCTTGTCTTGTCATTTCGTCTGTGGATTCCATATGTTCTCCTTGTGTTTTAGAAGTTTTTACTTCATGTACTACATATACAACTGTAGGCTGATGGGCAACCCTGAATTGTCTATTGTTTATAGTGAAAAAGACTTGTGTTTACAATGCATTGGCACCCCGTCCAGGATGTCCCCTGGTATCCCTATGAATGAGTGTCATTTTTGCATGTGTGTGATACACAAGACAAGAGTTAAATGTACATTGAAATCTCATGGCTGTAAAAGTTTGTGTGCTTTGAAAACTGCAGTCTGGTAACTTTTATTGTAGGCCAGAGTGCATTTTGAGAAAGCCCAAAATTATTCATACCCCAGGCAAATTCTTACTTAAAGTTACTTTTATTCAACCAGCAAGTTTTTTTTGACCGGAAATGACACAGGCTTCTCCCAAAAGATAATAAGACGATGTACAAGAGGCATCATTGTGGAAAAAAATATTTCTCAGCTTTTATTTACATTTGAACAAAAAGTGGCATGTCCAAAATTATTCATACCCTTCGCAATAATCAATAGAAAAGCCTTTATTGGCTATTACAGCAATCAAACGCTTACTATAATTGCTGACCAGCTTTTTGCATGTCTCCATTTGTATTTTTGCCCGTTCATCTTTAGCGATGAGCTCCAACTTTTTCAGGTTGGAGGGTCTTCCTACCAACACCCTGATTTTTAGCTCCCTCCACAGTTTCTCAATTGGATTTAAGTCAGGACTCTGGCTGGGTCACTGCAAAGAGGCGTTAATGTTTTTGTCTTCTAACCATTTCTTTACCACTTTGCTGTGTGTTTTGGGTCGTTGTCTTGCTAAAATGTCCACTGGTGCCCAAGGCCACGTTTCTCTGCAGACTGCCTGATGTTAAGAATTTTGATGTATTGCTCCTTTTTGATGGTGCCATTTACTGTGATTAGGTTCCCTGGTCCACCGGCTGAAAAACACCCCCAAAACATTAGGTTCCAACCACCATGTTTGACGGTGGGGATGACCCCAACCTTAGGGTTGAAGGCTTCTCCTTTTTTACGCCAAATAAAGGCTACATCATTTTGGCCAAACAATTCTTTTCGCTTCCGACCACGTTCCCTGAGATTTTTCACAGTGCGGAACATCTTGTATTTTTTAATAATACTTTGCACTGTAGCCACTGGAAGTTCAAAACATTTAGATATGGTCTTATAGCACTTTCCTGACTTGTGAGCAGCCACAATGCGCAGCCGCAGGTCCTCAGTGAGCTCCTTTGTCTTAGCCATGACTGTCCACAAACCAACAGCAGAGAGCTTCTGTTTTTCACCTGTTGAGTTGATTAAAACAGCTGTTCCTAATGAATCAGGGTAATTAGGATGCTTTAGAACAACTTGTACTATTTGGAATGGTATAGAACCAAACAACTCCTGTAGGGACTGACTAAACCAAAACCTCCATCCATCCATTGTCTAGACCTGATTATTCCAATCAGGGTCACTGAGATCCGCTGGAGTTATCCCAGCTGTCAGTGGGTGAAAGACAAGGGTACAACCCGGACAGATTGCCAGTCTATCTCAGGGCTGCATACAGACAAACAACCACACACACTCACTAAACACTAAGCCACCAGACTAAATCACACATAATGGACCTGTGCCATTATAAAGGTCACAGGGGAATGATGAGTTAAGAGGCATGTTGGATAGACATTATTTACATAAAGATCAATTAAACCTTGTGCATCAGCAGCCGTTATTGGCCTCTTTGTCAGATAGACATTATCTTCACATGGAGGTATCTGAATACTATTTGTGTCGTGTGCAAAAATCAGGCATGTGCTGTACAAACAATGACTTATAGTCTGTTAAATGTATAAATAGAGGTTGGGTTGGTGTGTGTTCACGTAAATGTCCTAAAGCATGTTTACAGTCTGTATTTTAGAAACATGCATATTAGTTTGGTTAGGAAAAAATGAATAAGGAACAGGGAGCTGCACTGCACACACACACAAATACACAGAAGGGATGGAAATTACAAAATAAGATTGAAAGCTTGAAAACTCACTTATGACTCAAGATCTGTTTTCAGCTTTTTAGCTAAGAAAAAATTAATCAGCAATGTAGAAAGTTATTGTTTTTGCTCTCAGGTATTAGGGGTGTTTGAAGAAAAATCAGTCTCAAAAGATATTTTGAAAGATTTTATAAAAAACATTTTAGCACACACTGAATGGATTCATATCAAGTGGGGGACATTTAAAACACAATGAGGCTATGTGTTCAGTTTCTTTCTTCTCTTAGCAGAAATAAAATCTGAAAAAGCCACAGTTGCCAAGTTGAAGTGCTAGCACATGCTCATTTGTTTCTATCTTTATTTTGTTTGTATCTTGCTAGCTCTCCACGGTCCACAGTTTGTTATATAAATTAAAGTTAGCTAACTAAATACAACAGGAAGTCATGTAGATTGCCTATAACTCAAACATGCAGACTCCCTCTGATGGATTTATGCGAAAAAGAAGATGTGGAAAAGAGTGTGATATAGGTTCAATAGACTGAGACGAGTCGAGGCAAGCAATGCTTTAATTTTCCAATTCAGAGACTGAAAACTGAGAAGTGACACAAGGAAATAACAGAAGAGTTCTTACAGAAGACTGGTATAATAAAATGTTAACCTACAAGAAGTTTGTGAACTTCTGATTTGCAGAAAAATTAAGGCAAAAATAAAACCATTTAAAAAAAAGGTACCTGAACCATGCTTGTTAATATTGTGGTCTAAAACTCCCTGAACTACCTGCTGTCCTGTATTTTGCTCTTTCATTGGCTGTAGGTTATCCAGATATTTAATGAGTTCTATGATGTGTCTTTCTTTTGCATGAACAGGCACCGATTTGCCTTGATTTTGTGCATTCATCAGCGATTTTGCAAAAGCTGATTGTTAAGAAAAATAGGGGGCTAAAATCGTGCAACGTAAACTCAGCATAAGCTTTTAGGGTTTATAACAAAAATACATTTATCATACTACGCCAGCTAAATGTCATGATTGTTTTTGTAAGTCGCAAAATTTTGAGGTCTTTAAAAGCATAACAAAACTTTTTTCTGCATTCAAAATAGACTTGAAGGCTGTAATAAGATTAATATAGAGTTTACACTACAGTTATGAAAAGAACAAAGACAATGTGATGATGGCAGATCTTATAAGCAGGAGTCACATAGCAACCCCCTCAAAAAAGAAATGACACAAAAATGACTCATAGACTATAAGCTTAAAAATGATTTCTGAGAAAAACCTACATCGAGCATCTGAGCTTGCATTTACATTTTTGGCATTTGGCAAAGAGTCTTTCATTCTGATTACTGAAAATTCCAGTAAACTGCTTGAAGTAAGGAGGTGACTGCATATACTCCATAAGCCTAAGCATGTCCTTTTTTTCCATAATACTTATTAAACAAATTATAAATTGCCTACTTTATTGGTTTTGCTTACCGTTTGTGGCCCAGCACAAACTACTTTCCACCAGTCTTCACAGTTCCAGTAGAGATACTTGTAGGTGAGTCCAGCATAGGTAGAGGTAGGGGTTTTCACTTAAAAAAACTATAGAATCAATTTTTGTGCCCTTGAATAAGTTTAAGCGTGCTACTCCTGTCATGCCTTGGGCTTGAAACAGTTCACAGGAAACGCATGTGCCAGTGAACCACTGAGCCTGGTGAAAGTGATAGCCCTCCTGATCAGATGTTTTTCTTATGGGTCTCCACACATCTACTTTAGCCCCCTCACCCTGAGCAAGATTGAAATGCATTGTTTCACTGTGTCTGTAAAAAATCACACCAACTTCCTCAGAATTGCTAACACATTTCTGCAGGATGTTAACATGCTAAATGCCATTCCTTAAGCATAGTGGGTTTGTACAAGAGAACACCATTTGGATCAGTTGCCAAATGGAGAAACTGGTAAACCCTCTTCACCCTTGTGACAAGTTGTTCGGGGAAAGGATCTTCGTTGTGGTTGGGAAGGTGAACCCCACAAAACGCATTTTTAAGTTTCTTTGGGTGCGGGTTTAAGGAGCCATATAGAATGTGATGTTCTGATGTCTACTAAGGGGAACTTTTGCAATACCCAGAAATGTTGCTTGGAGCACCCTAGAGCACTCCCACACAGGCATTGGTAGTTTAGTGGTAGAATTCTGGCTTGCCAGGCAGGGGAAAGGCGTAGAGAGTGGGAGAACAGTGCCAGCCAGTTTTACCGCTGTCCAATGTGCTGAATATCCCTCTGCCACATTTTACGGGTATTTAAACGCTATTCTTGACATATTTTTAAATCCCACACAGTGCAATTAAAAAATAAAAATGTAAATTAAAAACGGCTGCACTTTTGCACGTTTGAACTATAAAAACATTCAAACATTTTACACATGATTGAAATAACTTATAATTCACAAATGACTATCTATATATAAATATAGCAAATATAGACATAGTAAATACGTAAATTATAGTAAATACATTATAGCAAATAAAGGTTCATAATTTTCTTTTGCAATTGTAACACAGACCACCAGAACAAAATTTTAAATTGGCCTAAAGAGCAAAAATAACAAACACATCAAAGTCTGCTTTACACAAAAATAAAATATATAATTTATTATGAATAGGTATATTAAATTATACTATATCTTAGTGTTCATTTTTAGAATTTCCTTTTTAATTATAACACAAAATAGAAGTAAAAACCATTTTGTTTGCAGTAAAAAGCAACAGGCATTCATACACAATACACATCAATTAACCTTGAAATTAAAATCATATATAATATATTATATTAAAGTTAAAATAAATATATATGCAAATAAAATAATTGAACACTTATTTTTTTTCTTTTTTTACCTATTTCATAAAAGGCAGAGGTCTAAAACTTTTTCACTGTCATTTCTTTTTCCATCCTTGGATATTTTTAAAGGGAAAAGCCTTTGAAGTAGTAATGAGTAAATATATTTCCTGCAATTCCAGGGAAGTCTGTAAGTAAGTGTGGACTGTTTGGGCTCTGTTCCAGTTCCATCTTTAAAAATCTACACAAGCATCCAAGTTTGCTTGTGGCTGCAAGTTCTCTCTGGATAAACTCATTGTCAGTGGCATCTTTACCACTGGTACAAAGGTAGTTTCATTCCTCTCTGTCAGTGCTTACTCTGCCAGAGTTACTGTCTCTCCAGACGTTTCTCATTACTTTGTCCACTGTTTGTTATTCAGCACGAACTCCCTTTCACCAGTATTTGCAGGTCCAGTACAGGTACTTGTAGGTAAGTTGTGAATGTGGTTCCTACATAAAACAATAATTAATCTTTGTGCTCTGAAAATTTTTTAACATAATTTTTTCGTCTACCTGGCGCTGGCTTAGGTTCTGCACAGACACAATGAGGTAAAGATTTTGATGGCACAAGCAGTGTTCCAGTGGATTCTACAAAGAGTCAACAGTTAGCTTTATGTACAAGGTGGAAAAAACAATGCAGACTTTGCCTGATTTTGTTCCTCTGTTAAAGGTTTACCTGGCTCTGACTGAAGTTTCAGACGGGCAGCATAAAAAGAGGGTAGTGAGGGCACAAGCACCAATGATTCTACAACACCAATAAAAGAGCATAGACAGTATTACTTAACACACAAATGTATGACAAATTGTTTTTTTAACTATTAGGGTCACATTAAAATGGGATCTTTATGCACGCATGTTTTGTAATTTACCTGAACTGACCTCATCACTAACGGCATCTATAGTTCTCCAGAAATCCCAGTTTAGCCACTTCATTTCTTATGATCTGGTACGCACCAAAGAAGAAAAACATGAGGTTATAAACATTAATTGTACGATATTAGTTAATTAATGCAACCGTCTATCAGTCAAGACGATGAATAAAAGATACTGCAGTTAATTAATGTGTTTAGTTATTAGTTGTGTAAAGTATAATACCTTACCTGTTTATCCACTGGTACAGAAAGGTAACTGAGAGATTGTGGAGGAAGGCTTGTAGGAATGTCTGATATGACTAATTTTTTGTCTGAAATAAAATACTTAAGATTTATACTTAATCTTAATAAATTAAGATTATATAATTATAGCCACAGAAACTGACTATAGCGATCAATTTTGGCCCTTGAAAAAAAAACACTAAAACAATCTTTCTTATTTTGAACTAGCTGTGGTGGGCCTGCACACTGAGGAATCAAAGAGGTATACATACAGAGAAAAAATTGGAGCCTTAAAAAAAGAAATTTAAAAAGGTAGACAGTAAACATTAATGATTAAGCTACATGTAAAATCAGAGTCTTACCATGTGATACCTCTTACCTTTATGTGAGTCTCCATACACAGTGGTCCTGGAAAGGGCTTTTCTAAAAGGATGAATAACCAATCCAATTAGGTCCGGTCAAGTGCAAGACAGCCTTACCAGCTTTGCCACAGTCCCTAAAATAAAGTACCCTGCACTCTGAAGACCCGCCTATAGTGCCATTCCTGGGAATATTAAATATTAAAATTTAATAAGCTAATATGGCACAAGCCAATAAATACATTTTTAAAAATCACAATACACATCTGCAGATGAAACTGGAGTGTTAGTTTGTTTAAAACCTCACTATTCTGGATAAAACAGGTAAAAAAGGATAAATTTACAGAAAAGAAAAAAATTTAGTCCCACAGTAACCTAAAAAAATTCAATTCGATTCATTTTTATTTGTTTGGCGCTTTTTACAATGGTGATTGTCACAAAGCAGCTTTACACAATCGAAAGAAATTATAAGATGAAAGATGAAACAGAAATCAGTTTGTCCCTTATGAGCAAGTCAGGGGCGACGGTGGCAAGGAAAAACTCCCTGAGATGGAAATAGGAAGAAACCTTGAGAGGAACCAGACTCAACAGAGAACCCATCCTCATTTGAAATTTGAAAAACAGGTAGCAGGAATTATGTAGTTACATTGTGTGTGTCTGCGTCTTTTATGGCAGAGTGGGACGTCCTTGGTCACCCTGGTGATGTATTATCAACTGGAGCAGGTCACAGGGAAGGGTCCGACAGGTCTGGAGTGGAGATGGGGTCTGGATCACTGGCAGCTCCGTTGTGACATATGTGGCTCAACAGTGAGAGAGAGAGAGAGAGAGAGAGAGAGACATTGTAATCACATGGTTTGAGTGATTAAGTGAATAATGTAGAGTGCAAGGGTAGACTCCGGCAAGACTAACTAGGACAGCATAACTAAAAGAAGAACCAGAGGGGAACACAGACATGAGGGCTCCCTAATGTTTTAAGCAACCAGCCGCTCTCATCATCAATAAGAGAGGGAAAGACAGCATCTAAACATACCAGATCACCATAATACTCAACACCCATGAGTCCCCCGAATTCTCCTTTATCTAAGGTGGATTAATACAAAATGCTTGATTAAATAAATAAGTTTTTAACCTGAACTCAAACATTCATAGGGAGGCTATTCCATGGCTTTGGGGCTCTGTAAGAAAAGGCTCTGCCCCCTGCTGTAGTTTTTATAATGCATGGTACTGACAAACAGCCTGCATCCTTTGATCGAAGTAGGCGTGGTGGAACGTGAAGTTCACTTAGGTACTGCGGCACGAGACCATTTAGAGCTTTATAGGTTAAAAGTGGTATTTTAAAATCGATGCGGTGTCTCACTGGGAGCCAATGCAGTGTGTATAAGACCGGCGTGATGTGCTCATATCTTTTAGTTTTAGTAAATACTCTCGCTGCTGCGTTCTGGACTAACTGAAGTTTATTAATGCGCCTAGTTGAACATCCAGACAGTAAAGCGTTACAATAATCCAGCCTGGATGTAATAAACGCATAAACTAATTTTTCTGCATCATTCAGAGACAAGATATTTCTTTTCTTGGCGATATTTCTGAGATGATAGAATGCTATCCTGCTAATATTGTCGACATGGGCTTCATATGAGAGATTGGAGTCTATAATCACACCCAGATCATTACTGTTGCACTTGGTGAAAAAGAAAGATTGTCTAAGGATAAAGTGTGATCAGGACGCTTACTTTTAGCTATCTGCGGTCCTAGAACCAGAACCTCAGTCTTGTCAGGGTTAAGCAAGAGGAAATTGCTTAACATCCAATCCCTTATTTTCTTCACACATTGCTCAATTTTATTAAACTGGCCTTTCGCATCAGGCCTAGATGAGACGTATAGCTGTGTGTCATTAGCGTAACAGTGAAAACTGATATCATGCTTACGAATTAGGTTTTCCAGAGGAAGCATGTAAAGAGAAAAAAGGCTACTACCTTTTCTAGGACTTAAAAACGAAAGGTTGGATATCGGTCTGTAGTTCGACAGCTCATTGTGGTCGAGGTCAGGTTTCTTAATTTTAATAAATGCTAATTTAAAACATTTTGGAACATACCCACTGCTGGTCCTATCTGCTTAAGAAAGTGTGTTGATATAGGATCTAAGTTGAGTGTGATTAGGTTGTTCTCTTCCAGAGGAGTAAAAGTTCTGATCTGATGCGGTTAGTTTGTCATCAGAATCATTCGAAAGGTCTGGTTTTAAAGCATGAATTTTCTGCCTAATGTTTGCAATTTTATTATCAAAAAAGTTTATGAAATCCTCACTGCTGCACGCAGTTATGGTGCAGGTTTCTGAGGTCGTCTTATTCCTAGTTAATTTTGCGAAATCTATGATTATTTTAATTATTTTCAATAAGGTTGGAGAGATACATTGATCTAGTTACACTAAGAGGTTTTTTCTTAGCTAGAATTCACTCTTTCCATGCTGCCCGGAAGACCAACAATCTAGTTTGGCGCCATTTACGTTCTAGTTTAAAGGCGCTCTGTTTTAAAGAGCGTGTGTGATCGTTATAATACCAAAGAGCGAGTTTCCTATTATTAATTATTTTTCTTTTAACTGGAATATAACAGAATTAGAATGTATTCACCAACGATTGGTGGCAGCTTTTTAGTGTCGGATGGTGGTTTTGGCAGGAGAGCAGAGAGTCCTGTGAGATCCCGGGTTCAATTCCTGGCTAATGCATGGCTAGCTTTTAAGGCAGCTCATGGGCCACAAGCCTTTACACAGATTGATTTACATGCTGCTTCAGCTCCAACCAAACACGGCTTGGGAAGCAAATTTAATCTGCAACTACTGAAAGCATTAAGAAGTTGTGGCAAAGAAAAATGAGCAGGGCTCAAGGTATGCAATCTGTGTTTGCCAGGGCATCCGGAGCTGCACTAGAATCTTAACGCCTGTCTTGTCTTTCAGGAATGTTGCTGGGGCACTCTGAAATCCTCCTGCAAAGGCATTGGTGGTTTAAAATAACCGTAAATTTTGGTAAATCTGCAAAATGTCTGATGCAGCAGAAAAATTGGTATTTCACTCAAGAGGGAACTTTAGCAATACTCAGGAATGTTGCTGAGGGCACTGTGAAGCCCTCCTGCAAAGGCATTGGTGGTTTAGTGGTAAAATTCTCGCTTGCCAAGCGGGAGTCCCGGGTTCAATGCACGGCTAGCTTTTAAGTCAGCTCATTGGCCACAAGCCCTTACACAGATTGATTTACATGCTGCTTCAGCTCCAACCAAACACGGCTTGGGAAGCAAATTTAAGCTGCAACTACTGAAAGCATTAAGAAGTGGCAAAGAAAACTGAGCAGGGCTCAAGGTATGCAATCTGTGTTTGCCAGGGCATCTGGAGCTTCACTAGAAACTTAAACCCTATCTTGTCTTTTATTAGTTTTCGCTAAACACATTCATATCGCATAGACAAAACTTGCAAAGAAAAATTACAGTACACAAAGCTGAACTGTTCCTCTGTTTGTCGAGTACAAAAGAGAGGGGCTCTGAAGAACAAAAACCTACTAAACAAGAGCATACTCATTTTTCTATGGCTGAAATTGTTAAGCTGCAAAACATGAAAAATGTCAAGTGAAGGGCAACTAAACAACCGTAAATTTGGTAAATCTGCAAAATGTCTGATGCAGCAGAAAAAACCCAAGTTGGTCAAAAATTTCACTCAAGTATATTTGAGGGAACTTTAGCAATACTCAGGAATGTTGCTGGGGCACTGTGAAGCCCTCCTGCAAAGGCATTGGTGGTTTAGTGGTAAAATTCTCGCTTGCCAAGCGGGAGTCCCGGGTCGATTCCATTCCCGGCCAATGCACGGCTAGCTTTTAAGGCAGCTCATGGGCCACAAGCCTTTACACAGATTGATACTTACATGCTGCTTCAACCAAACACGGCTTGGGAAGCAAATTTAATCTGCAACTACTGAAAGCATTAAGAAGTTGTGGCAAAGAAAAATGAGCAGGGCTCAAGCTATGCAATCTGTGTTTGCCAGGGCATCTGGAGCTTCACTAGAAAGTTATGTCAAGTTGAGGGCAACTAAACAACCGTAAATCTGCAAAATGTCTGATGCAGCAGAAAAAACCCAAGTTGGTCAAAAATTTCACTCAAGTATATTTGAGGGAACTTTAGCAATACTCAGGAATGTTGCTGGGGCACTGTGAAGCCCTCCTGCAAAGGCATTGGTGGTTTAGTGGTAAAATTCTCGCTTGCCAAGCGGGAGTCCCAAGTTGGTCAAAAATTTCACTCAAGTATATTTGAGGGAACTTTAGTATATTTGAGGGAACAATACTCAGGAATGTTGCTGGGGCACTCTTAACACGTGTGAAGCCTTCCTGCAAAGGCATTGGTGGTTTAGTGGTAAAATTCTCATTTGCCAAGCGGGAGTGTCCCTGGGTTCGATTCCCGGCCAATTGCACGGCTAGCTTTTAAGGCAGCTCATGGGCAGCTCATTGGCCACAAGCCCTTACACAGATTGATTGAGCAGGGCTACATGCCAGGGCATGCTTCAGCTCAAGTTGAGGGCAGCCAAACACAGATGGCTGCTTCATTGGGAAGCAAATTTAATCTGCAACTACTGAAAGCATTAAGAAGTTGTGGCAAAGAAAAATGAGCAGGGCTCAAGCTATGCAATCTGTTTTTGCCAGGGCATCTGGAGCTTCACTAGAAACTTATGTCAAGTGGAGGGCAACTACTAAACAACCGTAAATTTGGTAAATCTGCAAAATGTCTGATGCAGCAGAAAAAAAAACCCAAGTTTGGTCAAAAAATTTCACTCAAGTATATTTGAGGGAACTTTAGCAATACTCAGGAATGTTGCTGAGGGCACTGTGAAGCCCTCCTGCAAAGGCATTGGTGGTTTAGTGGTAAAATTCTCGCTTGCCAAGCGGGAGTTCCCGGGTTCGATTCCCGGCCAATGCACGGCTAGCTTTTAAGGCAGCTCATGGTCCACAAGCCTTTACACAGATTGAATACATGCTGCTCCAACCAAACACGGCTTGGGAAGCAAATTTAAGCTGCAACTATTACTGAAAGCATTAAGAAGTGGCAAAGAAAAACTGAGCAGGGCTCAAGGTATGCAATCTGTGTTTGCCAGGGCATCTGGAGCTTCACTAGAAACTTATGTCAAGTTGAGGGCAACTAAACAACCGTAAATTTGGTAAATCTGCAAAATGTCTGATGCAGCAGAAAAAAAAACCCAAGTTGGTCAAAAATTTCACTCAAGTATATTTGAGGGAACTTTAGCAATACTCAGGAATGTTGCTGGGGCACTGTGAAGAAACCCTCCTGCAAAGGCATCGGTGGTTTAGTGGTAAAATTCTCGCTTGCCAAGCGGGAGTCCCAAGTTGGTCAAAAAATTTCACTCAACTTCTTAAAGTAAGAAGTTGTGGCATGAGCAGGGCTTGAGGGAACTTTAGCAATACTCAGTAATGTTCTGCAATGGTTGCTGAAAATGGGGGCACTGTGAAACCCTCCCGCCCTCCTGCAAAGGCATTGGTGGTTTAGTGGTAAAATTCTCGCTTGCCAAGCGGGAGTCCCGGGTTGGTTTAGTGGTAAATCGATTCCCGGCCAATGCACGGCTAGCTTTTAAGGCAGCTCATGGGGTCCACAAGCCTTTACACAGATTGATACATGCTGCTCCAACCAAAACACGGCTTGGGAAGCAAATTTAAGCTGCAACTACTGAAAGCATTAAGAAGTGGCAAAGAAAAATGAGCAGGGCTCAAGGTATGCAATCTGTGTTTGCCAGGGCATCTGGAGCTTCACTAGAAAGTTATGTCAAGTTGAGGGCAACTAAACAACCGTAAATCTGCAAAATGTCTGATGCAGCAGAAAAAACCCAAGTTGGTCAAAAATTTCACTCAAGTATATTTGAGGGAACTTTATGCAATTAGGAATGTTGTGGGGCTCAGTAACTTTAGCAATACTGGAGGGCAAAAATTGCTCCTGCAAAACATGGTTGGCACTGGTGAAGCCCTCCTGCTAAGGCATTGGTGGTTTAGTGGTAAAATTCTCGCTTGCCAAGCGGGAGGGAGCTTCCCCTTAAGGCAGGTTCCCGGCCAATGCAGGCTCATGGCAGCTCAATGGTCCACAAGCCTTTACACAGATTGATTTACATGCTGCTGCTCAGCTCCAGCCAAACATGGATTGGGAAGCAAATTTAATCTGCAACTACTGAAAGCATTAAGAAGTTGTGGCAAAGAAAAATGAGCAGGGCTCAAGCTATGCAATCTGTTTGCCAGGGCATCTGGAGCTTCACTAGAAACTTATGTCAAGTTGAGGGCAACTAAACAACCGTAAATCTGCAAAATGTCTGATGCAGCAGAAAAAACCCAAGTTGGTCAAAATTTCAAACTTTTCAAATAGGATGTTGCTGGGCACTGTGAAACCCTCCCGCAAAGCATCGGTGGTTAGCATGGTGGTTTAAAATTCTCTTCAAGCGGGAGTCCCAAGTTGGTCAAAAATTTCACTCAAGTATATTTGAGGGAACTTTAGCAATACTCAGGAATGTTGCTGGGGCACTGTGAAGCCCTCCTGCAAAGGCATTGGTGGTTTAGTGGTAAAATTCTCGCTTGCCAAGCGGGAGTCCCGGATTCCCGGCCAATGCACGGCTAGCTTTTAAGGCAGCTCATGGGCCACAAGCCTTTACACAGATTGATTTACATGCTGCTCCAACCAAACACGGCTTGGGAAGCAAATTTAAGCTGCATCTACTGAAAGCATTAAGAAGTGGCAAAGAAAACTGAGCAGGGCTCAAGGTATGCAATCTGTGTTTGCCAGGGCATCTGGAGCTTCACTAGAAAGTTATGTCAAGTTGAGGGCAACTAAACAACCGTAAATCTGCAAAATGTCTGATGCAGCAGAAAAAACCCAAGTTGGTCAAAAATTTCACTCAAGTATATTTGAGGGAACTTTAGCAATACTCAGGAATGTTGCTGGGGCACTGTGAAGCCCACCTGCAAAGGCATTGGTGGTTTAGTGGTAAAATTCTCGCTTGCCAAGCGGGAGTCCCGGGTTCGATTCCCGGCCAATGCACGGCTAGCTTTTAAGGCAGCTCATGGGCCACAAGCCCTTACACAGATTGATTTACATGCTGCTTCAGCTCCAACCAAACACGGCTTGGGAAGCAAATTTAAGCTGCATCTACTGAAAGCATTAAGAAGTGGCAAAGAAAACTGAGCAGGGCTCAAGGTATGCAATCTGTGTTTGCCAGGGCATCTGGAGCTTCACTAGAAACTTATGTCAAGTTGAGGGCAACTAAACAACCGTAAATCTGCAAAATGTCTGATGCAGCAGAAAAAACCCAAGTTGGTCAAAAATTTCACTCAAGTATATTTGAGGGAACTTTAGCAATACTCAGGAATGTTGCTGGGGCACTGTGAAGCCCTCCTGCAAAGGCATTGGTGGTTTAGTGGTAAAATTCTCGCTTGCCAAGCGGGAGTCCCAAGTTGGTCAAAAATTTCACTCAAGTATATTTGAGGGAACTTTAGCAATACTCAGGAATGTTGCTGGGGCACTGTGAAGCCCTCCTGCAAAGGCATTGGTGGTTTAGTGGTAAAATTCTCGCTTGCCAAGCGGGAGTCCCGGGTTCGATTCCCGGCCAATGCACGGCTAGCTTTTAAGGCAGCTCATGGGCCACAAGCCTTTACACAGATTGATACATGCTGCTTCAACCAAACACGGCTTGGGAAGCAAATTTAAGCTGCATCTACTGAAAGCATTAAGAAGTGGCAAAGAAAACTGAGCAGGGCTCAAGGTATGCAATCTGTGTTTGCCAGGGCATCTGGAGCTTCACTAGAAAGTTATGTCAAGTTGAGGGCGACTAAACAACCGTAAATTTGGTAATCTTTTAAGGCAGCTCATGGGCCACAAGCCTTTACACAGATTGATTTACATGCTGCTTCAGCTCCAGCCAAACATGGATTGGGAAGCAAATTTAATCTGCAACTACTGAAAGCATTAAGAAGTTGTGGCAAAGAAAAATGAGCAGGGCTCAAGCTATGCAATCTGTTTGCCAGGGCATCTGGAGCTTCACTAGAAACTTATGTCAAGTTGAGGGCAACTAAACAACCGTAAATCTGCAAAATGTCTGATGCAGCAGAAAAAACCCAAGTTGGTCAAAAATTTCACTCAAGTATATTTGAGGGAACTTTAGCAATACTCAGGAATGTTGCTGGGGCACTGTGAAGCCCTCCTGCAAAGGCATTGGTGGTTTAGTGGTAAAATTCTCGCTTGCCAAGCGGGAGTCCCGGGTTCGATGCACGGCTAGCTTTTAAGTCAGCTCATTGGCCACAAGCCCTTACACAGATTGATTTACATGCTGCTTCAGCTCCAACCAAACACGGCTTGGGAAGCAAATTTAAGCTGCATCTACTGAAAGCATTAAGAAGTGGCAAAGAAAACTGAGCAGGGCTCAAGGTATGCAATCTGTGTTTGCCAGGGCATCTGGAGCTTCACTAGAAAGTTATGTCAAGTTGAGGGCAACTAAACAACCGTAAATCTGCAAAATGTCTGATGCAGCAGAAAAAACCCAAGTTGGTCAAAAATTTCACTCAAGTATATTTGAGGGAACTTTAGCAATACTCAGGAATGTTGCTGGGGCACTGTGAAGCCCTCCTGCAAAGGCATTGGTGGTTTAGTGGTAAAATTCTCGCTTGCCAAGCGGGAGTCCCGGGTGATGCACGGCTAGCTTTTAAGTCAGCTCATTGGCCACAAGCCCTTACACAGATTGATTTACATGCTGCTTCAGCTCCAGCCAAACATGGATTGGGAAGCAAATTTAATCTGCAACTACTGAAAGCATTAAGAAGTTGTGCAAAGAAGTTGTGGCAAAGAAAAAAGCTGAGCAGGGCTCAAGGTATGCAATCTGTTTGCCAGGGCATCTGGAGCTTCACTAGAAACTTATGTCAAGTTGAGGGCAACTAAACAACCGTAAATTTGGTAAATCTGCAAAATGTCTGATGCAGCAGAAAAAACCCAAGTTGGTCAAAAATTTCACTCAAGTATATTTGAGGGAACTTTAGCAATACTCAGGAATGTTGCTGGGGCACTGTGAAAGCCCTCCTGCAAAGGCATTGGTGGTTTAGTGGTAAAATTCTCGCTTGCCAAGCGGGAGTCCCGGGTCAAATTTAGTTTATTTGAGGGAACTTCAATACTCAGATTCCCGGCCCCTGCAATGCACGGCTAGCTTTTAAGGCAGCTCATGGGCCACAAGCCTTTACACAGATTGATATACATGCTGCTCCAACCAAACACGGCTTGGGAAGCAAATTTAAGCTGCATCTACTGAAAGCATTAAGAAGTGGCAAAGAAAACTGAGCAGGGCTCAAGGTATGCAATCTGTGTTTGCCAGGGCATCTGGAGCTTCACTAGAAAGTTATGAAAGTTATGTCAAGTTGAGGGCAACTACTCAGCTTTTAAGGCTGAGCAGTGTGAAGCCCTCCTGCAAAGCAGCTGGTGGTTTAGGGTACCACATTCCCGGCCAATGCACGGCTAGCTTTTAAGTCAGTCACAAGACACAGATTGATTTACATGCTGCTTCAGCTCCAACCAAACACGGCTTGGGAAGCAAATTTAAGCTGCATCTACTGAAAGCATTAAGAAGTGGCAAAGAAAAATGAGCAGGGCTCAAGCTATGCAATCTGTTTGCCAGGGCATCTGGAGCTTCACTAGAA
>VCAZ01000012.1:2405510-2420510 GCA_005784505.1 Bagarius yarrelli | reverse complement strand
TGTCCCTTTGATGCGGTGCAGTTGTTCTGTCCCTTTTGCAGCAAAACACCTGAGAATATAATGTTTCCACCTCCATGTTTGAAGGTGGGGTTCCTGGGGTCATAGGCAGCATTTCTCCTTCAAACACAGTTGATGAAAAAACACTTTCACCCAGTTCTCCTCTAAATCATTCAGATGTTCATTGGCAAACTTCAGACTGACCTGTATATGTTGGACACTGCAGGATTTTGGTTCTTCATGTTTTCTTGGTGACTATGGTCCCAGCTGCCTAGAGATCATTGACAAGATCCTCCTGTGTAGTTCCGGGCTGATTCCTTACAGTTCTCATAATCATTGAAATGCCACAAGGTAAGATCTTGCTAGGAGCCTCTTCCATTTGTGAATAAATCGCACCAACTGTTCAACTTCTTACCAAGTGGCTTGGTGATGGTCTTGTAGCCCATTCCAGTCTTGTGTAGGTCTATAATCTTGCCTTTGACCTTCTTGGACAGCTCTTCAGTCTTGGCCATGGTAGAGAGTTTGGAATCTGATTGCTTGCTTTTCTGGACAGGTGTCTTTTATACAGGTAAACCTTTTGAACAAACTGCATCTGAGGTACTCATGTTATATTTTAGTGATTTAAGGAATATTGCTTAAGCCTATATGGGTAAGTTACAACAGTGAGTGTATTTTAAACTGAATGATGTTATGCTTTAGAATATCTGCTACTTATTTTAGTTAAACTTTATAAGTTCATTGTTATACATGTGAAATTTCTAAATCGGGATACATCCACAGGAGAATGAACCGTTAACATAGTTAACACGAGGATCAAGTTAATACACTGGAAGCATCATGCTGAAGAGATGCAACCTTCTAATATTGGGAGGGGTTGGAGGTGGGAGGGCATTAGGTTCTGTAGTTTTTCGTTTGTTAAATGTTTGGTTGACGTTTTTGTTGTGATATTTTGTCTTACATACTGGGTAAATACTGGAAGTTTTGGGTTAAACTTTAGAATTGCATAAAGCAAACGTGGTTATTTCGATAAGGAAAATGATGTTTAATCTTTATTTAATCTGTAACTAAGAGATATGGTATTTACAAAAATTATTTCATGAAATATATTAGGTTGTAATCACGTTGTTAAACATAAGAAGATTCTCACATATCCCAAGTAAAATAAAAACTGATAGTTATGCTGCAAGAAACCCACCTCAGTGCTGAGAAATCAGAGAAATTTAAACAGGGATAGATTAATCAGGTATACTTAAGCCATTTAAAACAAGGAGTAGAGGTGTCGCTATTTTGATCAGTTAAGGCGTCCAAGCCTTAGGCTTTAGGCCACAAAAAAATATAATGACCAGGAGGGGAGATGGATAGCTCTGGACTCGAGCCTAGAAGGACAAAAATATACTACTATAAATATATACGCCCCTAACTTGATTTCTCCAGACTTTTTCAATAAAATCTGCAATATTATTAGAAACATTGGCAATTATAACATAATACTAGGGGGTGATTTTAATCAAGTTAGAAATATAGACCTTGATAAATCTAGTAACAAACAGATCACTTCGATATTGCACTCAGCAATAGATACTATGATAGACAAACATGGCTTGATAGACATTTGGCGTACACTGCATCCCCTGGAGAAGGATACTACTCAAGGAGTGACTATATTTTAATTTCAAAACAAATAGTAAGTCAGTCTGCTTCAATTGTGAATATTGTTCTCTCAGATCACGCTCCAGTGGATGTAGTTGTTGTGCATCAACAACAGCGGTACTTCAGAATCACTCATTAGTTACGGTGAGTAATGGCTTCCACCCATGATATCGTTGTCTGCACCACCTGCCATGTGTACAGTTTATCTCTCTCTGTCGGCAGTGAGGGTTTTACATGCGATAAATGTAGAGAAATATTCAGGCTGACAGAGAAGGTTTTAGAACTAGAGACACGCATCCAAACTTTAATTGAGGATAGTAAGAATGTGAGGGCTGTAGATTCGGTTTCGGATGCAACTAGCTTAGGGAATCCCGTACATGATCCGGTTCCGGTTCTAGAGCCCGTGCAGCAGGGCAACTGGGTGACTGTGAGATGGCATAGTCACGGGTCAAAACAATGCTCTTCAGTTCCGACTAAAACATTAAACAGGTTCTCCCCACTCAGGGGAGCACCCACTGAGAAACCTGATGAAAGAGCTCTAGTTATTGGTGATTCTATTGTATGGAAAGTGAAAATAGAGACTCCAGTTACCATAGTTCAATGTTTACCGGGAGCCAGAGCGCCTGACATCTTAGCAAATTTAAAAGTGCTGGCTAATGCTAAGCGTAAATTCACTAAGATTGTTATTCGTGCCGGCGCTAATGATGTTCGACTTTGACAAAATTATTTTTAGTGATCTCCGACTGGCAGACACGGTAATCAGCTCTGGTCCCCTCCCTGCTTACTGTGGTGACGAGATACATAGCAGACGGGCATCACTTAGTAGCTGGATGTCTAAATGGTGCCCGCAAAAAGTATAGTTTTTATAGACAATTGGAGGAGTTTTTGGGGCAGACCTGACCTGATTAAAAGAGATGGTATTCATCCCTCCTGGGGTGGTGCCACTCTTCCTTCTAGAAATTTGGCAAGAGAGTTGGCACTTGACTAACTGGAGCCCAGGTCAGGAAGCATAGTCTGGCTAAACCGTCCGTCTGCTTGCCGTCTCACCTCACATTTCGCACAGAATTCAGTTAATTAGTACAGCACATAGAGACTCTTAGAAGATATCACACTATAGAGACTGTGTATGTTCCCTGAACTAGAAAATACAATAAGCGTCCAAACCAGGAATGGAACAATTAATGATGTAACCACATAAAAAAATACGTATTGCAACACAGAGAAACAAACAAAGTTTGGTTTACTAAATATCAGTCTTTTCTGCCGAAAGCGCTTTTTATAATTGATATGATCACTAGTTATAAATTGATGTGCTATGTTTGACAGAAACCTGGCTAAACAGATGATTATGTTATTTAAATCACCCAAGTCTCACCCCAAAAATTGATCTTTATAAACATGAGCAGAGTCCCCAAAAGGTTAAGATGGAGGGGTTGCATCAATTTATAATAATATTTTCAGTGGTTCTCAGAGAGCAGTTTTAGGTATAAAATTTTTGAAGTAATGGTGCTTTATAACATTACCTGGAGAAATAGATGCTAAAATAAATCTCCTGTAAGTTTGTAATGGTTACAGTACAGGCCACCAGGGACACCATACAGGCTGATGAAAAGTCTCTTAATTGTTGGTGATTTTAAATCCATATCGAAAATGACAACAAAACCCTGGGATCAGGATTTCTAGAGATCCTGAACTTATTGGAGTTAAGGACAACATGGTCAGGTCCTACTCATATAAAAATCATACTGTAGAGTTTTTAATACTCTTCACATGGAATGATGCTAATGACGTTGAATGAAATTTGCAAAAAGCACGCAATGAGAGTTAGGATCATTTTCTTATCTGTGCAAACTTAATATAGCTAAAACTGTCATTCTAAACCTGTTACAAACCTCCCCTTTATGTCTAAGATACTTGAAAGGGTGTATCTTTACAAGCTTAAATTTTTTTGAGAGAAAATTATATTTATGAAGATTTTCCAGTTCAGATCCTTGTCACATTACTGGACTGCTAAATTAAAAGTTACAAATGACCTGCTTGCTATCCGCTGAGAATCGTTGGCTTCCTATTAGTGTATTGGACATCAGTGCTGCATTTGACATGTCGACCCAACAACATTCTTTGGAATAGATTAGAAAGGCCTTGTGGCATCAAGTGGAAGTGTGTTAGCTGGTTTTTTAAATCCTACTTATCTGACAACAATTTGTAGCAGTGAACGAGAGGTATCATAGCGCTCCAAGTAATTTTTGGAGTACACTATAGTATGGAGTTGGTTCCGCCGCGTTGCTCTGGCTGTTAGTGGCGGACCAAATTTTTGGATATACAATCAATGGGACCGTTCTATGAATGTTTAATATTGTTGTTTTGAGGCCTTACTGTAAAGCTGCTTAAAACATCATGATTGTTAAAAGCGCTATATAAATAAAGGGTGACTTGCTTGACGTGCAAACAATGGGAAAAAACACAAGAAGGGCCCCATAACAATTCATATTGCAAAATGAGACTTCATGTTTCTTATACAAACAGCAATGATAAATACTGGTTATATAATGAGGCATCTGTTTCTGATCCTGGTATAACATGGGATGAGTTAAGCTTCTGAGAGATGAGGCTTTATTCAACACTGTTTCTCTACGCCCCAAAACGTATGAAGTGAAACTTACATTAATTGGGAAGCGAAACGATGAGGTCTTTAAAAAAAGCAACATATAGTCATCCTGATTCTGCAACTTTTTAACAGTCTAAATTGGAGCCAATGAATTACCGTTACCGCATCATTCGATTTTAAAATACTACTTTTAACTTATAAAGCTCACATGGTCTTGACACCGCAGAACTTAGCACACTTCTCGGTGTCTTACGTTCCGTAATGCTATTCGATTCAACGGATGCAGGCTGGCTGTCAGTAGCCCGAATTATAAAACTAAGCAGGGGGCAGAGCCTGTTCTTACAGAGCCCCCAATGCTATGGAAAGCCTCCCTATGTATTTGCCTTCTAATTATTCACTAATCAATCCAAACGTTGGGAAACATTGCACTTACTGTTTTCATGCTTTGTGCCCCTTTCCTTTCCCTCTCCCTATCTTCTTTCTCTTCTCGCTCCTTCTTGTACATACGCCACAACGGAGCGGCCGGTGGATCCAGGACCCTACATCCGGACACGGTCCTGTGGACCATTCCTGTGGACCTGCCCAGCGGATGATGAATACCAGGGTGACCTAGGACGACCCACTTCGCCATAAAGACGTTCCAGCTGCTCTTTAAGGACTATGATTTAAGTTGTTCAACACACAAAATGTAACCTCATAAGCCTGCTACATGTTGTCACAAATGAGGTGGGTTCTCTGTTGAGTCTGGTCCTCTCAAGGTTTCTTACTATCTCATCTTCAGGAGTTTTTCCTGCCACCGCGCCTCCGGTGTCATCAGGACAAAATGATTTTGTTTCATTCTGTCTCATAATTCCTTCAATTGTGTAAACCTGCTTTGTGACAATCACCATTGTAAAAAGCGCTATACAAATAAAACTGAATTGAATTGAATATTATACCGAAAAAAGCTGAATTTGCCCTATTTTGCACAAAACAAAACTATTATGAAAAAGGGAAGAGGGCAGGTAAATACTTGGCACACAGAGTCAAACAGACAGCAAAAGACTTCATTCCTTCTACCTTTGACCATAAAGATAAACTGGTTACAGATGTAAGAAATTAATAAGGGGAAGTACCCATAAAAAGATATGATAGATTTTTCTCCTCCCTACAAATTCCATGTTTGTCTACACCTGATAGGGACTCTCTGGAAAGTGACATTACATTGGAGGAAATTAAATGTGCCATTAATGTGTTCTCCTCTGACTTTTATTTTAAAAATTCTCCAAAGAGATCCAAAGTTTGTTACAAAATTGGAGCAAACTTACAATGTTACTATTTTGGGACGAATTAATCAATGATAATGATACAATGATAATGGTGCCCAAATTAATTATTTGTATATATGCTCCCCTTGTATTACTATACCACTTCTAAAGGAGTACAACAAGACTGTAGAATCCTTTATTTCAACTGACCAAATTGTGTTCGGCTAAAAGTTCAGGTGGGCTCTCTCTACTCAGAGTCGACTGGTATCACTAGTCGTTTTCATTCAGTGGACTAAAATCAATATGGCACATAACGTTGCCCCTAGTGGGTGCATATTAAAAGGAACTGTTGGCCCTGTTTCCAGCGGAGGCTTTCGTGACACAGCTTGCTCGACCAGTACCTGACCAGAATCCTGTCCTTAGATTTGTTAGAGAAAGTTGGAAATTGTATCACCAAAACTTTAAACAAACCCTGTGGTTGACACCTAGAGCCTTAATCTGGTAAAATACTAAATTACAAATAGATAGGAGGCCCTTCTGCTGGACACAGTGGGCCAATAAAGAGATATGGTTCTTAGATAACCTTTATAAAGGAGAAGATGTGGTCTTATTTATTTATTTAAAACAAAAGTCTAACCTGCCAAATAATGACTTTTGGAAATACCTGCAAATAAGACATTGACTTCTTGCAACTATTAAAAATAGCCCTAACCCACCAACGGATATACAGCTCATCTCTATCACAATTAGTCATAAAAGAGGAGGTTGTTCAGCTTTTTATGTCTTAGAGATGTAACTGCACCTAATTTAAGCGGACTTAAAGTAGTATGGGAAAGAGATCTGGGGGAAACGATCAAGGATGAAATCTGGAAGCAGGTTGTATCCAAATGGCATACTTGTGTTCGTGAAATTCAATCCGAACTGATAAACTATGAAATTTTTAATAGGTGTTACTGCACTCCTAGCAGAATGGCTAGACTTAAGTTAAAAGATGATGACCTGTGCTGGCAATGTAATAGGGAAACTGGTACTATGGTGCATATGTTGTATGAATGTAATAAGGTTAAAGAAATGTGGGAAAATTGTACAATGTGCTAGTAACATCCTCAGCTTAACACTACACAGGAATCCTCTGCATGTTGGGTATTCTACCAGATGATGTTTGCCTTGCCAGGTCACAGAGACAATGGTGCCGTATAGCTGTCTGGATGTAGAGTCATTCTGAGACATTGGAAATTGGATACGCCCTCTTACGGACTTAAGTAAATTATCACATCTTAAATTATTATTTTTATTATTATATTTTTATCCTATTATTATTATATTGACAAGCAGGTAGGAATGAACATGGTCTTTCACCTTACACAGAATATATAAATATATACATACATACAATATACATTTAGACCCCTTAGCTTAATTATTACTATTGGAATGTTTAAAGATTTTCATTAATCCATTCATTGGCTATAGCTGCTTATTCCTAATCAGGGTCAAAGGCAAGGGTACAACCTGGACCGGTCACCAGTCTATCACAGGGCCACATACAGACAAACAACCAACAACAGACACAACTATGGGAAATTTAGAATTAACAACCAATCTAACATACATGTTTTTAAAACTGTAGGAGGAAAGTGGAGTAGTCAGAGTAAACTGAAAAAAATATATCCATATATTAAAAAAAAGATATTGGAGAGAGCTTACTATACAAACATTAACATCATTCTCGCTTTTTGTGTTTTAACATAGCATTAAATGCTGTATTTACAGTGTTATCACTAAGTTACTGTCCATCTCGGTAATTTCGGCTACAACTGACAAGTGCTGACAATTTTTACAAAGGGCCCCTAAAACCAACAACACAACTGTCCTGTTTCTGTTATTCTGATACATATGTGGCCTAGCAAGAAACACGACATTAGAACAAAGGCAAAGCTTTGAGAATATACACTATAAAATAACTGACCAGCTCTGTTGCAAGATGGAAAAGCTTAGAAAATTAAAATAAGAAGCGATTTAAATGAATGCAAAAAAGAAGCTTTTTTTGAGGTACACAGGAAAACAGTTCCTTCTTAAGCTCTCACACGAGACACCTCACACTCCCTACCTGACAATACATGCCTCAGTCGGTTTAACTGCTCTAATGGTCCCCTGTGTGCAGTTACAGAGTCAGACAACACAGCAGCCCCATCAGCAGTCAGTAACCAGAGTCTGCTCTTACTCTCCATCAGAGAATTAAGCGCCCAAAGAAAAAAAAAAAAAAAAGAAGAAGCCCATATTTAGGTAAAACACATCATTAATCAGTGCTACAAGTCAATAAATTAAAATGTACCTCGTCTGAATTTTCACTCCCAGGATCCTTTGCAGCGTTGACATTACTGTTTTTGCTGCTGGATTTCACAGATTTCGGCGAATCCTACATAAAAAAAATTTTTAAAAATGCATTAAGAGTGTACATCTATTGAAAATGCACCCCCCCGCTTATGCGTATCTGATCAGTGATCCACAACTGGGCCAGTTTTAACCTCACACCGGCAGAAAATCTATTGACTACACACATCACTTACCACCAAAGAGCCCTGAATCACTGTGCGTTCATTTGCAGCTGTGCACATCTGCAATCTAGCGGGACAGCTAACACACATCAAACACACATCGGTTCACACACAAAAAAGTAACAAGGTGTTACCTGTGACTAAACAGTGATAACGTTACAGTATTGTGTGTGTGTGTTTGTTCATTTCCACCACACACCATTTAAGACAACATTCATGCTAACAAACTTACTTCTGCATCAGGTGTTTCCTATAACATCGTAGCGAACTAGCTGAGGACTGCTAAGGACGTACAGCGATGCTACACACAATGTTAACAGCACAGCAAATAATTTCACGAAGAGGTGGAAGAAATAGTCTGCTAATCATAACTAACAGATTTGTTAGCAGAAAGCCGTCCGCTAAGTGTCACGTAGTGTTCGAACCCTGCAGAAGGTGAACATTTAAACAATCTTCTACAGGCAGAAATCAACACTTCACTAGCTAAACGGATTGGCGAGACGACATGTCAAGGAAACCAGCTGGCTAGTTAGTAACACCGGTACTAGACATCATATTGCACTAATATTCCAGTGAAATATGACGGTTAGCGGCTGTGTTCGCTCGGATTTTGGCGAAAGACCAGATCAATGCTGCGATCAATAAAAATAAAACGACATGTGCACGCTAACAGTCAGTTTCACACACTAGCATTAGCAAAATTACCTGCCAAGGCCTAGATACGAGAACTGTACGCTGATTCAATGTTTGTAAATCTTTGTACGAGACGCACAAACTACTATGTTTGACGTGGACATAAAAAAATTAGTTTTCATGCTCGCAGCACAGGCGACAGAGTTACCTTGTCTTTTTTAGTTTTATTCGGCATTTTGCGGACGCGCAGTTTGGTGGTGCCTCAGTGACAGAATTTTCCCGCACGCTCGAGCACCCAGGGCTCGCGCTGCGCGCTCAGGCCCGCTGAAGGCTGATTGGTCCGTTTGAGATGCCACGGCCTGGAAACAAGCCGACAGCAGTTCACCAGTCAACCTGTTTTTTTTCTAAAATACAGACGGAAGAACACGCTGTATGATAAGGTCCATATGTGTTGTACACTGGATTTTTTTTTTTTTTTTTTTTTTTTTTTAATACGCTTCCCGTTTGTTGTTCGTTAATGACTGTCGCAATATCACTCTTTATGACAGATCCCTGCAGGGGCGTGGCCACGAGCCCACGAGCCCACGCACACAACGAACCAGCTTCAGTTCGCTCTGATTTAAGTTTTTCTATCAGTACAATTCCTTATTAGAGATCATATAATCAACAGATCTGGATACTTTAACTCTTGTATTGTCTTCTTGTAAACAATGCAACATTTGTCCTCCTTATTTAACTATTTATTAAAGCATATTATTCTGAGCAAATATGTATCCAGGCATAACACATACATACATTATATAGATTAATTACACAAAGAGGAAATATTTTCAACCATTTATTTCTTGAAATTTTGATGATTATGTCTTACAGATAATAGAAACCCCCAGATTTAAAATCTAAAAAAATTAGATTACATAAGATCAAGATTCTTTTTCAACAGAAATGTCAGGCTTCTAAAAAGTATGTTTATTTCTATGCACTCAATGCTTGGTTGGGCCCCTTTTTGCATGAATTACTGCATCAATGCGGCATGGCTTGGAGGCAAACAGCCTGCGGCACTGCTCAGGTGTAATGGAAGCCCAGGTTGCTTTGATAGCAGTGTTCAGGTCATTTGCTGGCCAACTACAGTAATACCCATGTCTTGAACCACTTTTATTCACTAGCCCAGGTAAGATGCTTCTGACGTTGTCTCTGGTTCAGGGATTGCTTGATAGGAGGAATGCAACATTTGTAGCCCATGTCTAGTATTCGTCTGTGCAAAGTGACTTCAGCCTCAGTCCACTCCGACCAATTCTTAAATGGATTTTGCCTGACAATCCTCTGAATGCTGTGGTCATCCCTTTTGCTGGTGCACCTTTTTTCATAACCATAATTTTTCTTCCACTCAAAGTTCTTGAATCTGTGAAACAACCGCTTCTTTAACAATGATTTTGGCTATTTCTCCTGTGGTGGTTCAATAACTGCTCTGGACATTTAAGTCAGCAGTTTTCCCCATGATTGTGGTAGACTTGTAACCTAGATTGAGAGACCATTTAAAGGCTCATGAAAACCTTTGCAGGTGTTTTAAGGTAATTAAGATGAATAGCCGTGTGACACCAGGACTTTTTCATATATTTAACAAGTGTTGAACTTCCTCAGCATTTCGGAGTCCATATTGAACTGATCGCATCACACAGTTGTGCCGATTTTGTTGGCTGCCACTCCAAAGGCGAATCTCCCGTTCCATCAAATCCTAAAAGTGCTAAGATAATTTGAGCTTCGTGACATGGTGCATTATCCTGCTAGAAGTAGCCATCAGAAGATAGGTACACTGTGGTCATAAAGGATGGGACATGGTTCACAACATACTTAGTAGGCTGTGTTGTTTAAAACCATGCTCAATTGGTA
Organism: Bagarius yarrelli; assembly: GCA_005784505.1. Taxonomy (NCBI): domain Eukaryota; kingdom Metazoa; phylum Chordata; class Actinopteri; order Siluriformes; family Sisoridae; genus Bagarius; species Bagarius yarrelli. The sequence continues at coordinate 2,409,927 of VCAZ01000012.1, read as the reverse complement.
CAATTGTCGCAAAAAATATCTCCCCACACCATTACAAACCCAACATCCTGAACTATTGAGACAAGGTATGAGGATACTGCCTCATGTTTTTATGCCAAATTTGTGACCCTACCCATCTAAATGTCCAAAAATTGCGACAACAGACCAGTCAGTTTTCCAATCTTCCACTGTCCAATTTTGGTGAGCCTGTGCAAATTGCAGCCTGTTACCTGTTCTTAGCTGACAGGAGCAGCACCCGGTGTGGTCTTCTGCTGTTGTCTAAATGGTGCTTGCAAAATGACAGTTTTCATAGAGAATTGGGAAATTTTGTTGGGGGCGACAACCATAAAGCGATGGCCGCACAAAATTGCATAATTCACAGCACGGAAACTCCCGAGAAGCACGGCTACCAGAGATTCTGGCTGTTCCCGAACTAGAAAACATAATAAATGTCCAAACAACTTAATATAAACAGTTTAATTAATGTTCGACAAATAAAAAATTCATGCGACACAGAAACAAACGATAAAGTTTGGTTTATTAAATATCAGGTCCTTTGCTGGAGAAGCGCTTTTTATAAATGAGATGATCACAAAAAACCTGTCTGACAAAAAACTGTTATAAACCTGTCTGTCAGTTGAAGGGGTTGCGTCAATTTATAATATTATTTCTCAGAGAACAGGTTTTAGGTATAACTTATTTGAAGTAATTGTGCTTCATCTAACATTATCTAAAAACAACAATAACAATTCCCCTGTGATGTTTGTACTGACTACTGTATATAGGCCACCAGGACACCAAACAGACTTTATTAACGAATATGGTAATTTTCTAACAGAGTTCGTGCTGGCAGCATATTAAGTCTTAATTGTTGGTGATTTTAATATTAATGTCAAAAATGAAAAAAATCATCTGGGATCAATGTTTCTAGAAATTCTGAACTCAATTGGAGTTAGACAACACATTTCAGGTCCCCGAGATCCCCGAGAAACAATTTCACTTATTCGTTACTATAGGAGAGGAGGAACTTTATAAACTCATCAAATCATCTAAACCAACAACATGCATGTTAGATCCTATTCCGTCTAAGATCCTAAAAATGGTAATTCCTGAAGTCATAGGTCTGCTTCTGAATATAAATAATTTATCATTGGTCATTGGGATATGTTTCCAAAATATTTAAACTGGCGGTTACTAAGCCGCTAATTAAAAAAAACAAAACAAAAAAACACACAACTTGATCCCGAAAATCTAGTTAATTACAGACTGATAAAAAAAATTATATCTGTGAGGATTCCCAATCAGGATTTAGATCCTATTATAGTACTAAGACTGCTCTAAATAGAGTTACAAATGACCTGTTGCTCTTAGCTGATACTAGTTGTTTCTTCCTATTAGTGCTATTGGACCCAAGTGCTGCGTTTGACAATGTCGACCACAATATTCTTTTGAATAGATTAGAAAGCTTTGTTGGCATCAGCGGAAGTGTGGTAGCATGGTTTAAATCATAGTTATCTCATCGGCAACAATTTGTAGCAATGAATAAAGAGGAATTATTTTGCTGCCAATTAAAGTATGGAGTACCCCAAGTCTCAATTCTAGGACCGTTACTTTTTACACTGTACACGCTACCCCTGGGAGATTTTATTAAGAAACATAGTGTTAGCTTTTATTGCTATGCCAAGGACACTCACCTGTTCAAAAAAGTAATAACTGAATGCATAGTTAATATAAAAAAAACTGGATGACATAACTTATTGCTAAATCCTGAAAAGACAGAGGTGTTAATTATCAGACATAAGGCCTCTGCCTGTAATAATCTAGATCACTGTAACACTTGATGGGGAATTGGTAGTGCAGTGGTTAAGGTGTTGGACTGCTAATTGGAAGATTAGGGTTTGATTCCCAGCACCACCAAGTTACCACTGCTGGGCCCCTGAGCAAGACCCTTTACTCCCTATTGCCCAGATGTCAAAGAGAGATAAATATAAGTGTCTGCCAAATACCATAAATGTAAATGATGCCTGCTCTGTCAACTCTTTATCTTTAGTTATGAACTTGTGCTTTTTGACAGCAATCTTTCCTTTGAGAGCCACATTTCTAGAATTTGTAAAAATGCATTTTATCGTCTTCAAATTATATCTAAACTACGACCTATGCTCTCGAGGTCAAATGCAGAAATTTTAGGTCATGTGTTTATGACCTCAAGATTAGATAGATTATTGTAACGCTTTACTGGGTGGTTGTTCTGCACACCTGGTCTAAAACACAGCAGCTAGAGTTCTTATTAGAACCAAAAAGTATGATCATATTAGTCGGTTCTGTCAACACTGCACTGACTCCCTATTAAATATCAAATAGATTTTAAAATCCTGTTAATTACTTATGATGCCCTAACTGGTTTAGCACCTCAGTACCTGACAGTACCTCAGTCCTATTCATTATAGTCCTCCACATCAGCTGCGCTCTCAAGACTTAATCTGATAATTCCTAGAATAACAAAATCAACTGCAAATGGCAGATCCTTTTTTTGGAATAGTTTACCCTGCACTGTTCGGGAGGCAGACACACTCTGTCAGTGTTATTCTAGATATTATCAGATTGCCAGAGTTTTGAGAGCGCAGGAGACATGTAAGACAAGATTGAAGACATCTCTTTAACCTGGCCTACACATAATACACACATTTTCATTATCAAAATCCGTTATAGGATTGTTAGGCTGAAATAATCAGGTCAACCAGAACCAGGAACTCCTCCAATAACACACAATATATTTGTATATCATAAGTCAAATGACATCTACACTACACAGCATACATCTATCCTTTGTTATTCCGAGCTCACCATTGCCACCATCACTTGGTCACAAAGCTGTTTCTCACTGATATCTATATGGCCATCCGGACAAGACCATGGAAGCTTTGCTGCAGCATGGGTAACCTACTGGTTTATCTGGTCAGAGGAGAACTGACCCCCTTGACTGAACCTGGTTATATATATATATATACATACACACTACATAATACCACACACTTATATACACTATCTATCTATCTATCTATCTCTCTATCTATCTTGCTCAGCTTCATGAGCCATAGGTTGTCTTTGGGAATAGACGATGAGTGCTGCCAGCTTGTGCAGAGGTTGAAGGGGTGGGGGTGGGGTCAGTCTGTCAGTGCTCAGACCATACGCCGCTCACTGCTCAAATTGGTCTGCATGGCTTCGTCCAGAAGGAAGCCTCTTCTAAAGATGATGCACAAAAAGCCTGCAAACAGTTTTGCTGAGACAAGCAGCTAAGGACAATGGTGTCCGTGGTCTGATGAACCAAGCTAAACGTTCAATGGTGTCACCTATGGCGGAACCAGTGAGGAGTCAAAGACAGTGTGTCAAGCATGGTGTGTGAGTGTCATGGTCTGGGGCGCATGGGCTGCCGGCACACTTCATTGAGGGAACCATGAATGTCAACTGTATGACGCAGAGCATGACCCATCCTTCTAAACTGGCCAAGACGACCACTGCTTCTAAAGGGATGGATGGCCAAGCATGTCTCCAGCCTAAACCATACTGAGCTTTGGGCATCCTCAAACGTAACGTGGAGGAAAGCAAGGCCTCCAACATCCACCAGCTCCGTGAGGTCGCAGGAGGAGTGGAAGAGAATTCCAGTGTCAACCTTGAAGCTCTGTGAACTCAGAGGGTTAAGGCAGTGTGGAAATACTGGTGGCCATACAAAATGACATTTTGGACCCAAGTGGACATTCCACTTAGGGGTGTACTCACTTTTGTTGCCAGTGGTTTAGACATTAAGGCTGGTGTTGAGTTTTTTTGATGGGACAGCAATTACACTGTTACACAAGCTGTACATTCACTACTGTACATTGTACGAGTTTCATTCTTAGTGTTTTCACATAAAAAGATAATCAATATTTACAAAAATATAAGGAGTGTACTCACGTTGTGTATATATATATATATAATACATAAATACATCAACACACAACACACACACAACACACACACACAGAAGAAAAAGAGAGACAGAAATAGAGAGATACAAGAGAAGAGAAGAGAAGATATATAATACACACAGAAGACACACAGACAGAGAGAGACAGACAGAGAGGACCCAGGAGACACAGACAGATATATATACACAGACACACCAGAGAGAGACGAGGCCAGAGACATACACACATAACCTATATCATACACATCTATAGAACATATACATAAATAGATAATACACAACATACATATATAATACATACATACACAGATATACATACATATATACATACCCCGACTTCCATATATATACATGTATATATACAATGTATGTGTGAGTCAGATACACAATACCATATATATGATATCTTAATACATTAGGTAGACACCACCATATACATATATATATATATATACTACACAGTATTATACACAT